>MU860023.1:50372-205576 GCA_033296875.1 Achaetomium macrosporum | reverse complement strand
GAGTAGTATTTGCAGCGCCTCTGAGCCTCGCCTACGTACTGCTCGCCTCTCACAAAATCATTCCTCTTAGCTATATCTTTTTTTTATATATCTTAATACTTATATTTAGTATTTATTTAAGCTAAAAACTTTATTATATAATTAGATATTTTATAAAGATAAAATATATAATAAAGATTAACTAAGTATATTATATAGACTAAGTATATTAAAAAGAATTAGTATAAAGAAAACTAAAAGAAGATTATAGTAATATAAAAGATATATAAGCAGTCAAAGTATATAAGCTATAGCACTAAGCCTATTATAGTTAGCTTATAATATGATATAGCTATTTAGCATATAATTAGGCTACGGAAGGTGTGCATGTATTGATGCATAGGCCACCTTTGTAGTTAGTTTCTAAACTTCGATTTCGGCTTCCGTAAAAGAGGGCCAAGCAGGCCAGTGTCTCCACCAGCCTCCGTCGAGGAGAAAGCTCGCAGAAAAGGGCCTCCGGTTTGACTGTCCACCACAAGGTCTTACAAGTTGTTCTGCACCATTTATACATGCGGTCCATGTGACCGCCTGTCCTGGAGCTTACCGCAAGAGGGGGCCGGCAGGTGCCAACATCTCGAAGTGCTTCACAGGTTTGGGCGGCGAATGTCGACCTGAGATTTGAGAATCCAGGAACGGCACGGAATCGGATGCCGAAGGAGCCCGGCGTTGCATTTAACCGGGTTTCCTGTCAACACCGCAACCCCCTCGATCGGAGCATCTGACTATCAAACATGGATAGTAGCCGCTTCCGGATTGGAAGCACACGGCCAGATTTTGTTGACACTGACAACTCACTCCGGAGCATCTAGTGAGAATATTGCCGGAGGGCAAAGTATCTTGCCGAACTTCAGACTGAGCCCTCCAGAACGCCAGGTAATTCTGCAAAGAGATTGACTGCTCGCTTCCCCGCGGTCAACGGGCCGCGACCCCTCTTGCAGGTTGCAGTGAAGGTGCTCTTTGGTGGAGCTCTCATCCATGTTAGCACGTACATGTCGAGTCGAGAACCCAACCCTTTTCTCACGCTTGCAACGATCATCTCGCAACATCCGAACGGCGGCCAATTAAGGAGTGGCTAGCGCGCTAAGCTCTCTTGTAAGCCTTCGCGCTCCAGCTTCTCACAGCCAATGTGAGTATCCGGTCTGTGGCAGATCTGGGCGGACCCACCTCTGCCCAACAAGACGCACGGAGGCAAGGGAACGTATTGCAGACGACCCTGTCGATCTCTGTGCGACCTGGGGTTAGCCGCTCGTTTAACAAGATGTTTCTTTGGTGACTGCCAACAACTCGATTCGTCGACTCTGAGAGATCACCATTGAATCTTCTTCGCATCACAAGAATCTAGATTCTGGGTGGCGATCTCAAGCTCGCCGCTGTCTACAGGTAGTGATGGGAAGGGGGCTTTCGTGGTGTGAGTGTGGTTGTCAAGAAGAGGGCGATTCGACCCGAGTGTCAGCCTCGATTCCCAACCCCACGTTAACCCGCATCTGCAGCAGTTTACTGCAGAAAAGTCGGTGAGCCCAAGTTATGGGAACCTAAACCGCCATCAGGGCCCTTCGAGAAGGCCGAAAAACAGGAAACGGAAAGAGAAGACCACAAGGAATGTCGGGGTTTATCTGTTCTGGAACAGTGAGCGCGGTGGCTGAGAGCTCGCTCGACTGTACGGATGTACATGCCCTAACAAACATACCGTATGCCGCAGTTGAACGTCAACGGCGCAGAGCACCTCGGTCTGCTCAAGAAACGAAGTGGACAGAACCCCGGTCGGGTTGCGAGATTGATTGCCCAGCCGTGCCAGCGCTTTCGGGATGAGGGGTCAATTCACAAATAGATCGACACCAAGGCGGGGTAATCATCAACTCCCTGGCCTCTCCTTCGGGACCAACTTCCCAGCCACAACTGGTGATCAATCCATGGGCACAAATCACACTGGGTGCCTCAAGGCAAGGCAGGGAAAACTGCCGCCCATCACTTGCAGTATGCATCTTCCGCGCCGTTCCCGGACGCTGCTTCGCTTTCCGGGACCTATCTTAGGTATCAGCCCCTCTGCTGCCAGTCGGGTTAGGCACTCTCGAGCCACTCTCGAGGCACTCAAGGTACCTCTGGTCAAACTTGGGGAACTGTAACCAAAGAGTTCTTCTAACGCTGTGGCCATGTAGTCTGTCATCATGATCCAATCTAATTACATACTCCTGGAGAAGCACGTGTTGGCTTGCGTGGAACCAATGCTGGAGAATCAATGACAAAACATCGTTCTGCCACCTTACGGGAGCACATGTTCAGAGAAAAGAGCGTCGGCATACTTAATGGACTGGATACTAAAGCCACCCCTGTCGTCCCCAACCTTATTGTGCTTCCTTATCGATAAGGCTGCGGGACCTGCAGTGCGGGGCAAAAAATAATTGTTTGGCTCACATCCGTTGCTCATTCGGCATCCATCCGACACGATCAACATGGCTGCGATTGACGACGGCTTCGAGGCCCTGCTAGAGCCTTTCTACAACGGCAAGAAACTCACAGACGCAATATCTACCAAAGAAGACAAGTACCAGCTATTACCAGCATTTCTCAAGGTCAAAGGTGAGTCAGCGATCCCACTATGGGAAGTAGCGGGTCGCGATGCTAACCAGTGCATCGCTAGGCCTCGTCAAGCAGCACATAGACTCGTACAATTTCTTTGTCGAACAAGAGATCAAAGACATCGTCAGAGCAAACCGCTCCATTCGAAGCGACCAAGAAAAGGACTTCTGGCTGGAGTTCACCGACATCCGCGTCGGAACCCCCACCCGCAATGACTACAGCGACATCAAGGCCCGCGACGAGGTCACTCCTATGGAGTGCCGCCTCCGTGACATGACATATGCCGCCCCGGTGGTGGTGGACATTATATACTCGCGCGATCGGAAAAAGATTGTCCGAAGAAACATTCCGCTTTGCCGAATACCTGTCATGCTCAAGAGCGCCAAGTGCTGCCTCAGCGGCGCCAACAATGCCCAGATGGAGATTATGAACGAGTGCCCGCTGGACCCTGGTGGTTACTTTATCATCAACGGAACCGAAAAGGTTATTCTCATCCAAGAACAGCTGAGCAAGAACCGTGTCATTGTCGAGGCGGACGAGAAGACCGGCGGAGTATCGGCGTCGGTCACGAGTTCAACACACGAGCGCAAGTCCAAAACATATGTCATTCTGAAGAAGGACCGGATAGTTCTTAATCATAACGTCCTGGTCGAGCCCATCCCGATCGTCATCGTACTCAAGGCCTTTGGCGGACTCTCTGATTATGAGATCATGGAGCTTGTGGCAGGCGGCGACGCGAGGTACCAGGATGACTTCCTCATCAATTTCGACGAGGCGGCCAAGGCTGGCGTGTATACGCAGCAGCAAGCGCTGGAATATGTTGGCGCCAGAGTAAAGATGGGAGGGCCCAAGAAGGGACGATCCGGCCCGGCACCCCGCCGGAGCCCGGTCGAGGAAGGATTGGACGCTCTCGCAAACATCATCATCGCCCACGTTACCATCGAGGACCTCGACTTCTATCCGAAAGCAATCTACATCGCCATGATGGTCCGCCGTGTCCTGATGGCCTCGCATAATCCGAAGCTCGTCGATGACCGCGACTTCGTGGGGAACAAGCGGCTGGAATTGGCCGGGCAGCTGCTGTCTCTGCTATTCGAAGACTTGTTCAAGATGTTTGTCTCGAGTTTGAAAGGCAACATGGAATATTTCTTCAAGAAACCGAACCGCACCTCCGCCTATGACCCCGTAGGCCCCATCAGCAGCCAGGGTCAATATATCACACAAGGTCTGAACCGGGCCATCCAGAGCGGGAATTGGAACGTCAAGCGTTTCAACATGAACCGAGCCGGAGTCACCCATGTCCTGAGCCGACTGAGTTACATTTCCGCCCTCGGCATGATGACCCGTATCAGCAGTCAGTTCGAGAAGACAAGAAAGGTGAGCGGTCCTAGAGCCCTCCAGCCATCTCAGTGGGGTATGCTCTGCCCTTCGGACACGCCAGAAGGTGAAGCTTGTGGTCTGGTCAAGAATTTGGCCCTTATGACCCATATCACTACAAATGCCGACGAGGAGCCCGTGAAGCATTGGATCTTCGCTCTTGTTGATGGTGTCCTGCCGATCCGGATGTTCAGTGGGACCGAGATGCACAAGCCTGGCTCCTACATCATCCATCTTAACGGTACCCCCTTCGCTCTGACCCGACACCCGAAGCAGTTCGCATCGCGGTTCAAGACCATGCGTCGTCGCGGTCACATATCTCCGTTCGTTGGAATCCACATCAACGAGCACTTCTCAGCGATCCACATCGCGACGGACGAAGGGCGCATTTGCCGGCCCTACATCATTGTCAAGGACGGGAAATCAAAGCTAAAGGCAGATCATCTGCGACTCCTCCAACATGGGAAAGCGACGTTTGACGACTTCTTGAAGCGCGGCATCATAGAGTACCTTGATGTCAACGAAGAAAACGACGCGTTAATCGCTATCAGAGAGGACGATATCAACCAGTCGACAACGCATATGGAGATCGAGCCGTTCACTATCCTCGGAGCGGTGGCTGGTCTCATCCCGTTCCCTCACCACAATCAATCGCCCCGTAACACATACCAGTGTGCTATGGGTAAACAAGCCATTGGAGCTATCGCATACAACCAGTTCAACCGCATCGACACGCTCTTGTACACTCTCGTCTACCCCCAGCGACCGATGGTCATCACCAAGACGATCCAGCTCGTCCATTACGACAAGCTCCCCGCCGGGCAGAATGCAACAGTGGTGGTCATGTCGTACTCGGGCTACGATATCGAAGACGCGCTCGTTCTGAACAAGGCATCGTGCGACAGAGGCTTCGGGCGGTGTCAAGTGTTCCGCAAGTACTCGGCTGAGCTGCAGCAATACCCGAACGGGCGGAAGGATAGGCTAGGAGGCATTCAAAAGGACGAGGAAGGGAGGACGATCGCCAAGCACGCCTGTTTGGATAAGGATGGGCTGGCTGTCGTGGGCTATCGGATTCACTCCGGGGAAACCATGATCATGAAGGAGACGCCTATCGACCAGACATCGACTGGCATCGGCAGTGACCGAGGGTCTGACGACTTCCGCCCGTCCCCGATCAACTACCGCATCGCCGACCCAGCGTACATCGACAAGGTAATGGTCTCCAACACGGAGAAGAACACCGCCATTATCAAAGTGCAGACGAGGCAGACCCGCCGGCCAGAACTGGGCGACAAGTTCTCGTCGCGCCACGGCCAAAAGGGCGTCGTAGGCATCATTGTCGACCAAGAAGACATGCCATTCTCGGATTCGGGGCTCGTACCGGACATCATCATGAACCCGCATGGTTTCCCCTCGCGCATGACGGTCGGTAAGCTGTTCGAATGCCTCACAGGCAAAGCGTCCGTCGTCGCGGGACGCCGCGACTACGGCTTCGGCGACGCCTTCCGCTCCCACCCGGTCGAGGAGATGGGAAAGGTCCTCATCGAGCACGGCTTCTCGTGGGAAGGCAAAGATTACTTCACCTCGGGCATCACGGGCGAGCCGCACGAGGCCTACCTCTTCAACGGGCCGATTTACTACCAGCGCCTGAAGCACATGGTGCAGGATAAGATGCACTCGCGGTCGCGGGGCCCCAGGGCGATTCTCACGCGGCAGCCGACCGAGGGTCGATCTCGCGATGGTGGGTTGCGTCTGGGTGAAATGGAGAGAGATTGTTTGATCGCGTACGGGGCGTCCCAGCTGTTGTTAGAACGGCTGATGATCAGCTCCGACGGCACACAGGTGGACATCTGTGAGAGGTGTGGGTTACTAGGGTACAAGGGGTACTGCCAGACCTGCGCGAGCACGAGCGAGGTGACCAAGATGACGATGCCGTATGCGGCGAAGCTGCTGGTGCAGGAGCTGATCAGCATGAATGTGGGTGTGAGGATGGAATTAGAGGATAAGTTCCCGCATCCGAGGTAGGGTGCTTGGAGCCAGTTGGGGGGCAGGGATGTGGCGTTTCAGAAGGGATGAAAGACGGGTTGCAGTGTATAATAAGTATGGGTGGTTTTGGCATATCTGCGGTTGAGTTTAGCATGGCGTCTCCAGACGGGGCTGTTTTAGACACTCGCATACTCGTAGCCTTACCAAAAGCTGCATTTGAGATGGTCATATTCCAACGGTGTCTATCTTGTTCCTCTATTCGTTCTCGCCTTCATTCACACAGAGCTTCTCCCTCAGATAATCAATACCTTCTTAGTAACCCAAGCATATCATCCCATCCATACCACACCCACGAAACAAAATAACAACACAACGATCTCGCACCCTCACCCCTCTCTCGTCTCGTTTCCATTTCCCCTTTCCACACTCACCCCCGCCGCTGACATTGACGTTGACGTTGACGTTGACCGCAAACCACCCATCCAAACCTCAAACTCAACCGCCCCCACCAGTCCCGGCCCCGTCCCCGCAGCATGCGAAGCAAAAACAACCTTCATCAACCGCCGCCACCCTCCTCCTCCTCCCCCTGCCCTCCTCCCCGGTTGATATGCGGCCGCAGGCCGCCTGAACAGAGCGATGCGCCCGGACACTTGTGTCGTCCACACCAGTCCCAGCGACGGAGTCTTGAGCGATGATGACGAAAAGGAGGAGGGGCAGGGCTCGTCGCCCCAGCCTGTGAACCAGCGCTGCTGGTGGTCGAGCAGCAGGGCGGGATGGGATGGTTGGTGTGGGAGGTGGTTGTTGTCGTTGTCGTCTGCTGGGGGTGGGTTGAATAATGGTGGTGGTGGCGGCGGCTGGGGAGCGCTGGAGGAAGGGAGGGACGATGATGATGAGGCAGGGGGTGGCTGTGGTTGTGGAGGAGGAGGGACCCGGCTGCGGGTTACGAGGGGGGATTCTTGGGTTTGGCGGGGGATTTGTTGTGAAGGGTGACGGTGGAGGGAGGAGGCCGGGGTCTGGAAGTTGGGAGTCATACCGCTGATGCTGCTGCTGCTGGAGAAGCGGTCTGCTACTTGGTTGGAGACCACCACGGCCAGGTTGTGCCGCTGCGCGAGGTCTCGCAGGTGCATGCCCAGCTTGACTAGCTCGGCGGTGCGCGCGCCCATGTTGGAGCTGTGCTGGCCGCCGGATCGCTCGAACTCGGCGCGGTAGTTGGCGGCGACGGAGTCGACCACCAGCAGGCCGATGCCGCGGCGCTCGACCTCGACAGGGACTTGGAAGGTGAGGATGTGGTCCTGGCTTTCGAGGTCGGGGGTGACGGTGCTGATGATGTTGTCGAGGGAGGGTCGCTCGGAAGGGGTTAGGCGCTGGAAGAGGGGGTTGGCGGAGAGCATCTGCGTCAAGCGCCGGGTTGACAGCGGGGCCTCGGTGCTGATATAGAGCGCCGGGCGGCCTAGGCCTTGTGGTGGCGGCAGCTGGACGGAGAGCAGGAGGGCGAGGAGGAACTGGGTCTTGCCGGCACCGGACTCGCCCGTGACTTCGGTCACGCACCCGGCGGGAATGCCGCCGCCCAGGGCGCGGTCGAGTTCGGCATCAAGCGTGCTGATGGTCTGCCATTGTGCGGACAGTGAAGCGGCCGTGCTCCTCAGCGCGCTAGGCGGAGTCTGCTGCGCATCGGGCTGCTCCGGAACGGCGCGGCGTTCGTCCTTCGGGCCGTCTGCCCCCGGACCCGCTTCAGACCCGGCTTTGGATTGCTGCCGAGGTCTCGGAACGGCATTCGAGACACCAAGCTCCGTGTGCAGAGCGTCCAGCACGGCACTACACAACCGCTTGACGTCAAGCAAGGGCAGGTGGGTACGCTTCCCAATGTCGGCGGCCTCAAGGGTGAGGAGGTCGCTTGTTGAGACAGCGTGTTTCTCCAGCACGGGGATCAGCCTCGCGAACTGCCCGACAGGGAAGTGCGGGAGCACGCGCAAGAGATCCGTCATGGGTCATGGGCCATGGGGACGCAGCGGCGGCCGGGGTGTGCAGTGGTGGGCTATCGTGTACCACAGTAAGGTACTCCGTATCCGTATGTCTGTTATTTTCGTTTATTATTTCCCGGCGCTGCGCTGTCACTCGCCCGATCTTCTCCTGGAGGCCGTGGATCACAAACTGCGATCGCTGCAAATCGGAGAGAGCCATTTTTAGGCTTAACCTGTTCCTGAAGTTCGGGTGGGGCTGTTCTCCCCTTGAAGGCGTGGGGTAACACTGGGTAATTAAACTCGAGGATCGGTGCAGGGGCTTAAAAAGCTGAGACAAGCATCATTGGACAGCGGAAGAGCCCTGACAGGCAGCAGCAGCCTTGTCTTCGCCCGGAATCCCCTCAGTCAAAAAGAAAATTCCCGCTTGCCCTGTTCCGGAGCGAACTCCTCGGGTCAGCCCAGGATCTCAAGCCCCGGTTCGTATCCCCCCGGTCAACAACAACCACCTGCACCCCTGAGAGTGACTTGAACGGGGCTGGCGTTGGCCTGCCATGGCTGCAGCCAATGTGTCAATACCCTGGTCGCCCAGCATTTCATGCGGGAAAACCGGCATAAGCAAATGGACGCGAAGTCCCGAGAAACAGTTTTATTATTCTCGGGACCCATCCAGCGGCCCCTTCGTCGAATGTTTCTTGCTTCCTTTGCGGCTCTGTTCGATGTGAGGGTACGCCGTGACACGACGTCTTCATTGTCTAACCACAGTCATTCATTTATTTGATTTTGGAGCCATGGGCCTCCATTTGCTCTACGGAGCGGTCCTTTTTGGCGTCTCAGTCCAAGCGTTGGCTTTTGAAGGCCCACGGCCAACAGATCCATTTCAGGCCTTCCCACAGAATGCTTGGTCTCCCAAGCCAACACCCGGGCCCGATGTCCACGCACTCCTTCGACGGCAAAACACTCTCCCTTCGGGCTATCTCCTGGCCCCAGACAACACTTGCGGCTTCATAAATGCCAACTCCAGTACGTGCCCCATCCCTTTCGAGCTGCCAGGCCTCGCTACTGACGCTCGTTGAAGGATCGGCCTATGCCTGCGTTGGAGAGGACATGACATGTGCCTTCGCCCCGTCCTCGGGCAGGGTGCCGGGCGCTGCGGGTTGCTGCAATGGAAGCCAATGTGCGTTCCGCTTGGCTTGCCTTGACGATCGCGAGATGGACGACTGTGATGATGGCTGCCAGGCTGATGCCATGACGCTGAAATGGTAACTGAGCCCGTAATTCTGCTGGCATTCGTAACTGACACGCCATAGCACCGGAGCAGCGAAGTTCTGCAACACTGTCGCTTTCCCCGGTGGAGTCACTGACTACTTCTGTGGCTCAAAGAGAGCGACGGTTTACAAAGCTGACACGACCAACAGCGGTGACACCACTAGGAGCATGTCAACGGTCAAGCCAACAACCAGTACTACTTCGACCTCCAAGAAGACCACGACAACTTCTACCAAGTCGTCTACCACGTCATCATCATCATCATCCTCTACAAAGTCAAGCTCAACTACCAACTCATCGACAACTTCATCAACTTCGTCAGAAGCCTCTTCTTCCAGCACGGAGGCTTCCACCGCCGAAGCTTCCATCACCGAGGCTCCGTCGGCCACTTCTTCTGTAAGCACTACAAGCGGCACGGCGGTTGCCGGCGCTGCCACTGCGTCAACGACTCCCGTGGCTTCTGATGCTCCATCCACCCCTGTGGGTGCCATCGTAGGAGGAGTCGTTGGCGGAATTGCTCTCATCGCCCTGGTCATCCTCGCCGCTGTCTTCCTCCGCCAGCACAAAAAGAAGAACGACGCCGCTGCGGCCGCGGCAGTCCAGCCGCCAGGGTCCTTCATGTCAGAGCCTACGATTCCGCCGGTCGCGCCCTACGCTCAACCGCCAGCCTCCCCCCGCGGTTCCGCATACAACTCGTCCACTCCTCACCAATCTTCCGCCAGCGCCCCCTCAGCGCACATGTACGCCGCCCCAGCAGCCGCAACAACAGTAAGCACTTTCAGCCCCTACAGCCACAACAACCACAACAGTGCCAGCGGCCACTCCAGCGGGGCCTACCCCGGCCCAAGCTCCCTATCGACCCCCAGCGGCAGCCCCCGACCCCAATACCAGCACCAGCCTCACGCACCCTCACCGGTCGCACCGCCAGCCTACCTTCAGCAACACAACCACTCCCCGAACCAATCTGGATCCTGGACGGGAGTCGAACCACCAGATAGACGCTCCACGTCCACCCCGGTTTCCACTTACAACGGGACAACGCCCGTCACCCCGGCATCCGCGCTGGGTCCGATGCCAGGAGAGCAAGCCACAGGCGGTGGCGGCGGTGGAATGCCAGGCGTGCCACTTATCTTGCAGCCGGGGATGGGATACCGGCCTTATAGGCCTCCCTCTGCCGCTGTGGCGGCGCGACCAGCGACGGCGGGAAGCGGCAGTGGAAACAGGGATCGGAGTGACAGCGTTAGTGGGAATGTCAGTGAGCTGCCTGCGTTGGGGGTGGCGAAGGCTGTCTCGATCTCGAGGAAGCCTGTTACGCGGTCACTGTCTGGCTCGAAACCCCAACAAGCTGTGTCGGGGCAGAGTCAGAGCTCAGCAGAAGGAGCAGCGGTGGCAGGGAATCAGCAGAGCGAGGGGAAAGATACTACTGCTGAGCAACCGTGAGGGTTGGCGAGGAGGGAGGGAAGGAATTGATTTTGCGTGGATATGATATACCCATATAATGAGCACCTCCAGCGTTATCACGTGGGGAAGTCTTGAGTCGCTTGGGTCAAGATGCATGGCGGAGGGGTAGCTGACCCAGGGTTTTGGATGATACCGGCCATAGACGAACCGCACCGCTAGATTTATTGATTCTTGTACATGCTTGACAGCCATCGGGTCCCAGCCACTGTTACACGTGCTCTGTGAATAGCATCATGGGACTGCCGTCGCGAGGTATACACATCTATGTATTCCAAGGAGCGTATTTATATATCCATGATTCGAATCAGGCAGGTATCACATCCAACAAACTGAACGACGCTAAAGCAAGACAAGAAAGGCACATGCAGATACCGACCGATCCCCTCACACAAACACGACAAATATCAAACCACACAGGAACAGGCCGCCATATCCGCCAAGGCTAATAATGTAGGCACTTTAGTACAGAATCACACACAGGTCTCACTTAACAACATCCTCAGCTCAGTACTCAACCAATCTCAACTTCTTCCCTACATCCCTCCTCCGAGCCTGCACGGCAGCCCGCTCCGACGGCTTCGTCTCGCCGCTGTCATAGCTCTCGCCCCTCGCCTTCAGCGCCTGCAGCAGCATGCCCGCATCGAAGAAGCCATCTGTCACATCATCATCTTCAGTAACCGCTCATTAGGAACGAAAGAAAAGAGGCCATCGGGGAAGAGAGAGAAAAGGGAAAGGAGGGATGAAGGCATGAAATAACAAGGAAGAAACTTACAACCACCCAACTCATCATCCTCACTCAAAACCAAGCTCTCCTCCGTCGGGCTCGCAGTGCTACCATTGAAACTGCTCTTCTCCCGTTTAATCACCTCGGCACCGGTGATCAGCCGCCCCCTCATCTTCTGGCGCTGGCTGCCGCCACCACTAGCACCCGACTTGGTATTCTTGTCGGCCACGCTCTTCCTCGAGTCGATCTCGCGCGCGCGGCTCTGCCGGCTCACGACCATGGCGTTGGTGCGCGTGATGCGCAGGATGCGGCGGATCTCGAGCAGGTAGCTCTCGAGCGTGTCGATGAAGCGGCGGGTCTGGCGGTGGCGCGACGACACGCAAATGGAGATGCCCTCGTCCTTGATAATGTAGCCGATGCCGAAGCCGTCGCCGGACACGGGGCCGAAGCCGAACTGCCGGAGCGAGGGGTTGCCGCAGTTGGACGTGGAGAGGATGGTCGTGTTGAGCTTGTCCCAGCCCGGGTCGGCGAAGATCAGCGGGAGCGGGTGGTGTTGTGCCGAGTGGCCGTTGCCGTTTTCGCGGCTGGCGCGGGAGGCTAGGCTGTCACCTCGGGAGCGGATCGATGGGGCGGCGGCGGTTTTGGTGGTGGTGGACTTGGTGCCATCGAGAAGGTACTCGGGTTCGCGCGGTGGGCTGCCGACGAGGGAGTCGCGATCGGACAGGTTATCGACGGGGCTGGAGTACCCGTTGGTACTGCCGCTTCCCATGCTGCTGTTTGCGTCTTCGTCGACGGTGCGCTGCCAGAGGCAGAACAGAGCGTACAGGTGGCGGTCGCAACCTTGCGCTTTGGCGCAGTCCCTGGTGGTGGCTACATGGCGCTGGCAGGCCTTGCGGAGGGCTTCGATCTTCTGTTCGGCCGGGTTGTCGGCCCAGAATGTTTGGACGAAGTTGACCGACTCCTCCGACACGGTCCGAATGGCCTCGGTCCGCCCATGCAGGTACATCTTGGTCATGGCCGGCTCGTAGGTGCACTCGACGCGGCCGTACAGGCCGTAGTAGGCCGCTTGGAAAGCCATTTGCACGAAGGCGTCCGGGGAGAAGCCCATCGAAGTGATGAAGTTTTTGCCGTATGCGTGGAAATCGAGGCATTCGAACTCATTCTGCTGGATCAGGTCCGCCAGCCGGGTCTCCGCGAAGCGCACGGCTATCCTCAGCTCGGGGATCATGTCCCATTCCAGCTTATGGGGCGTGGTGTTGACGTCGCCAAAACTCTCGGGATCTCGCTTGGACGGATCGGGACTGGTTGAAGCCCACATCGTCGGTGCCTTGCCGTTGATGGTCCTCGCAAAGCGCAAGATGGTGTCCGTGTAGACATCGCTCGCGAAGCGCAGCACGGTGTGGCCGTCGACACCGGTATGCTCAAAGTTTATGCCCGCGCTGCCGTTCTTGCACACGATGATCTGCAACTTGTCGTACCACCGGTTCGTGCAAGTGCCGATTTGGACGCCCTTTTCAATCTCGCTTGTGCCGCAGAGCATGTTCTGGCAGAGGGCGGCAGCGGTCGTGGGCTCGGTGTAGTCAAGGCAGACCACGAAGAGGGCCGTGTCTACGATGCTGAGGCAGTCGGCATTGTTCGAACCCGGCTCCCTCATCAGCACATCCCTCAAGCCCGACCAGACCTTCCTGTTTTCAGTGCTGAGCACTCCCAGCGCACCCTTCGCGGCTTCCTGGATTGGCGTCTGCGCGGCATCGTCAATGATAGTCTGCAAGTTGATCGCAATGTCCTTCTCCGTCATGATCAAGTCCGAGTTGTCATCCAAGACGTCGAACCAGTAGAACTGGCCATGGCACATAACAATGATGTGCTTGGACTCGGGGTCCTGCTCGATTTGACACCCCGCGTCCGTTGGGACCCGGGCGGTGCCGAACAGGCGCGAGTACTGGTGCATGCACAGGGGAGTGCCCTTCACCGTGTCGGGCGGGAGCTCCTCCTTCCGGACGGCTCTCACAAACTCCAAAGCGGACACCACCAGCGACGCAGCGCGCGTCACCTGGTTGTTCCGGGCAGGCGTCGGGTCGTCCTCGAGCAGAAAAAAAGGATTCAAGTTGAGAACGACGGGGTTGTCGAAGTTGAGGTATGAATCGTACCCTTATCATATTAGACCGTCAATAACGAGCGAAGTTGGCATTTTTACGGAGACAGTGAGTAGACGTACAGAATTGCTCGATGTAGCTCGTCCTCGCTTCAGCATACTTCTTAAGCTTCTCGTTCAGCTCTGGCCCCTCATGCTTGAGAAACTCCTGCACAGCATGCCTCGTCTCTGCATGTTCCCTGGCCGACTGGAGCGGCTTGAGGGCCGTCAGATACCTCTCGCAGGTGAGCTCGAGATCCGGAATGGGCAGCTTCGGCAGCTTGTCCTGGTGAGCATATGTGACACCCCCCTTGGGCTTGTCGACCTCGTTGTCGGCAGACATGGCGTACTGGCGCGCCTTGAGGGTCGGGCTGACGGTAGGTCGTGGCACCTCGGGATACTCTTCTGGCACGGAGCGCGGGACAGCGGGGGAAAGCTGGATAGGGGTGGCGAGGGTCTCACCAAGAGACCTTGGCGAGGTGAAGATGCGGACTTGGGTGGGCATTCTCGTCAGTCAGGTTCGACCGGAATCAAGCGTAGAGAGGCGAGACGTGAGTGCTGATATTGAGGCCGCGCAGAGCAGTGCGGTAGAAGTAATGGCAGTCCTGGAGACAGTACGGTGGCATTCCACTTGAAATGCTACGGCCGAGGCAGACAGGCAAACACAGCAAGGGGCATAGCAGAGAGCGAGGGCTGACAGGAAGACTTGAAGCCAGGAGACGGGGGAGGGGAGCTACCGGTCCTCGGCCGGGATACTCTCGGGAATATAAAGCGGCGCGCACGGCAACTTCGGGGACCTGGATGAGAGGATAGCAGCAGCAGCAGCAGCAAGCACGGCGAGATGATGTGGGACCCTCATCCAAGCAATGCCAGGCCCACACTGATGGAGGAAGAACAGAGGCTCGCGTCCACCATGGCCGTGGGTCACCACCGATCCCTCCAACGCCGCCATGTGCATGCGGGACTGACGCTTGATAGCGAACATGGGGACCACGACCAAGCCGCAGCGAAAGGATGTGGCCGGCTCCAGGTGCCCCAAGAACCGGCAGGGGAGGAGTGATTGGCCACAGCACGTCGGGGTGGATTATGCGAGACTCCTCCGCAAGCCCGAGGGCTCAATATGGATGCGCCCGTGAGGTAATCTGCCGAGCCATCTCACGTCCGGGAGAAACGAAAGAGCTGAGATGCAACGTACTGGGACGGATGATGGAGACCAACTGCTACCTGCGGCAATTCGTCCGAACCGGGGGAGGAGCAGCCAAGGCGGGCAGAACCGCGGGGCTGCCTCGACGCTGTGGATGCGATGTAGATGTAGCAGTATTGGTATTGGTATTGTAGTGTAGAGGTAAGGTGAAGCAAAGGAAAAGTTGGTCAGGGGCCGTCGTCGCCGATGGAGATGCTCCCGTGGTCTACACTTATTTCACCCGCGGGTGCCTGTTAGCAACCGCCCTGTCAGGTCACGAAGGTTCGAGAGGTCATCTGCCCGCCGGCGTGGCGGCCGAACAGCGCCGTCCAGAACACGACCAATGCCAAAAGGGAACCCCAGCTTTCATCCCCAGCGAACCTACCAGGCGCCCGTGTTGGCAACCCTGCCTGAAATCAATGGACCTGGGTCTGCGTCACGGTTCAAGGGGTGAGCGGCGGGCTGAGCACGGCAGAAGAGCGCAACGTTGTGACGTCTCCACCACCCAAAGAGCGCAGACCCCTCAAAACTGACCAGGTTTCGTCTGAACCCAAGCGAACCTCGCCGTTGCGCGCAGAGATGGCGCATCTCTCGGCCTGCAGCCGCCTGCAGCCAACTCGAGAGTCAAAAAAAAACGGGGGACCGGTACAATCGACTCCAAGGCCGGCGTTTCTCCAGTCTACCTGTAGGTTCGCCTTCGGACAAGAGGATGTGCTGTGGTTGGGTGGCGGGTCGAGATTCCGCAGGGAAAGTCCTCCCCGCAACAACCTTAACTTCCCCACGATAGCGAAACTGACAATTTCGGTAGGTGGGGTCGTGCTGTGGATGGAGATGGATTACTGTGTATGGAAACTCTGGATTCTGGCAAAGCAGCGTCATGCCCACACCGGTGCCCGGCTTACACATGTACTGTGTAGAGTCTCTCGCTGAGGTGACGGACATCGGTTGTACCCGGCTGTCATTGATTCCAAGTCACTGTGGGAGCAGCCCGGTCGGGGATGCGAAATCTTACTCCAGTCTAACGGTACTTGCAAGTCTAAACGTAAGGATGAATCTGGACGGCCGTCATGAACAGAAGCATGGAGAAAGCATGTGAAAAAAGCCGGGACAGGGGCCGGTGCAATTAACCTTCCGCGATAGGCTGCCCATGCTATCTGATGCGAGATGCCCGGGAAATGTACCATCGTCTCCCGGCCGAACGGATACCTGTGGACGTGGGGCCCCACATTCCAAAGCAACCAAGAAGTTCGACTATGAGAAGTCTCAAGCTCCAGTTGCATACTACAGAAATATATTCGATAACTGACAGTCGAGAGGGTAGAGAATTTTGAATGCACAAGCAGTTTTTCAGAACGCGTCTCGAGTTCGACCGAGGATTAAAGGTGTACGGAGGAGAGATGCGGTATCGAGCAGTTTGTGGTGCATGCGACTGTGCACACACATGGCCGGGGTTAGGTAGTGGGGACAACCCGCTTGACATCCCTTTCGCTGCACTGCAACCGACAATAGCGGTCCGTCAGAGCGGCTCGGATCAAAGGACAGCAAGAATCGAACGCTAAGGATCCGCACATACTCACATACTACATACATACTGTGTATGTACGATGTGTATTGTGCACTGGAGATCTCTTTCGCTGACCGGCTCAATTGCACTCCACTGAAGAGCGGCCCTAGTAACGCCAAGACCCCGCAAGCCACTGACGACAGCAAGCATTTTGCTAAACCGTCTGCGCGCTGTAAGATCCTGGGGAAGATCGCTGTCAGGCCATCTCCGACTTCCTTCCTTCTCCTTTCTTGCTAACAGCGTTGACCAAGATCCATCTTGGTCCAGCAATCTTACTATAGCCGGCTCGTTACTGTGGTGACTTTATGCAAGGCATTTTATGCAGCTGATCGGGCCGCTCCCTAGGTAGCCATTCCCGGAGCGCTTGCGATTGCCTGTTTGACAAGCTTCAACCTGGCAGAGAATACGGAGGTAGGGCTGGGCAGTGAAGGGATACGTACAATAATGACCTATGAGGCTCAAGGTTTCGAGACCTTGCATCAACGAGGTCGGGTGCTCGTTGTCCTGCCCCTGGGCCGCTTCCCCTCCCGCCCCTGGATAGCTAGTCGCCCTCGCAGCGGTCGTAGGCCACGTTAGGTCTAAGGTTGCGTCTGCAGTACATTAAACTGGCAGCTTGCCAAGGTTTCTTGCACAGGTTTCTTGCACAGCCATCATACATTTGTCTGGTCCGAAGTCGTGTTTTGGAGTTGTCAGTCATTGATGATTTCGGTGAAGGGACATGACGAAAAGGAAAAACTACGGAGTACGGATCCGTAAGCCTGCCCAATCTGCTTCCTTCCCTGGAGATAAGAGATTCCCAGCGACTGTCCGAACTCTCCCGACCCAAACGGGTACCTGCCTGACCGACGGGAGCTTATCATATCCTCATCGTTCTTGTTACGCAAAGAACAGATGATAGCAACGCACGCTGTGTATTTCAGATGGCTGGGAAACTTGGTATGGGCAAGGCTCTGTTACCCTGAGCAGCGAGGTAGCTATGAGGGAATTTCGGTCCTTTCAAACATGTACCTGCAGCCTCGTGCTGTTCCGTTTTACCCCGTCTCCAACGGCACCTGGCGGTGAGCTCGATGGTTTCCTCAACCTCAACCTCAACTGTTCCACAACCAGGAAAACCTAAACTGGTTTTGCTCTAAACAGCAATGCTTCAGTCGTGGTACGACCGACATGATGAAAAAATCGAGTTCTGGCTCGAGTTTCAGACGGTCCACGATGGCTTAGATGGCGGCGTCAAAGGCGATGCAAGGTTCACCTGCTTCTCAGCACTTCCCACTGAGCTCCGCCTCAAGGTATGGGAATACCTCATCCAGCCCCGCATCGTCGTGGCAGCCTGCTTCGACTCGCGGTTCAAAGACGACAAGCGTGCCCAGCTAGCCCAACGGGCCAAGAGACACTCCGTGCCGGTGCTGCTGCACGTGAACCACGAATCTCGCACCCTCGCCCTGCGACACTATGAGCTGGCTTTCGCCTGGAAGATCCCACGCCGACTCGTCGGTCCAGAAACCGGCGTGCTGCCATCCAGCAAGGAGGCGCGCGTGTGGTTCAACTTCCGTCTCGACGCACTGCTCCTGCTCGGTGAGCTGGAGCCTTACGACCAGTACGGCTTCAATTCACCCATGGTCTACTTTCTGCGCCGGGAGGACACGAAACGAGTCCGGCATGTCGCCTGCGCCTTCGAGGAGCTGCACATGAGTCTTTACGAGTCAGACCAGGTCTTCGGCTCTCTGTTTCACATTATTGACATGTTCCCCGCCGCCCAGCGACTCCTAATCACCAGCACGCCCCAGGACTCGGAAGTGCGCCACTTGAAGCTGCCCACCGCTGACAATGCTGTTCAAAAGCTGTGGTCCGCGTTCATGAACGGCACGACCTGCGTTACCTCCTCTCTAGTCAACCGGCAGATACTCATGATCCGGGAAGCTGATCTGGCTGACTTGATCACGGGACACACATAGCACCCGGAACGGTTCAGAAAATGGTGTTGAACTCGGAAAGAGAGGCAAACCTTGCCACCCGCCGATCTTATAACATCCCGCAACTCACCCCTTATGATCTTCAGGACCATGCGAAACATTACCGGAGTGATATACATACACGAACGAACGGGACTTTCACCTCATACGCTTTCGGAGACTCGACCAAAAAGAACCCAGTGGTCACCTAATCTGTCGAACACTCTCATCGCATAGTCTCGCTAACGTCCCGCGATACCGTCGCATCGTTTCATAGTCAAACTTCGGCTCCGCCTTCCTTTGCAATCTCATGCGATTGGGCGTCGTTTCCTGAAACATGGTGGCGCCATCTCATGCCGCGGGCCGGCCCGTCGTGGCTAAGGGTTTCAAGTCGATCAACCCGCTCATCATGCCATATCAAACGTTCTACTCTCTGGCGTTGTTACCATTGCTGCCCAGTCATTCACTCGCCCAAGCTCCTGGGAAACGGCCTCGTGTCTTTCTAGAAGAGTGATGGGCAACCCTAGTAAGGCGGCTCAGGAGGATTGGGCGTGGGCGGGCTAGGCTCCGGCTTGGGATTTGGCCTCCGAGACAGCTGACGATGGAGTGCCATATCTGGAAGATCTGGTATCGGTCAACAGCACACCACAACCCGGCATTGTGTGACGTACCTTGGGTGTCAGCGTTGTCCAATGCGTGGCTCAGTTTGGTGGATGAGGACCTAGGAGTATTGCTGATGGGGTCTAGTTGGATATGGGATGAGGATATATTGAGGTGGTGTTTCGGAGAGTGGTTCCAGGACGAAGACGCGATGACTGCCCGGTCTGTACTGGGAAGATGGGAAGTGGTTGAGCTGATCTCTAGACGCAAAACTGCTGGCCGTCGACGCTTCTTTAAACAAACAAACGGCCTCCGACCCGCACTCACCCCTCTTCCTCTCCCCCACTCGCCGTGTTCCATATGGGAGGGGGCCTGAGCAAACGGCCTCCGTCATTTTCCCAGACGGACAGGGGGCCTGTGTCGATTAACATGACTCTCCATATTGGGATAACGCAGCGGTCCTGTGGGAGAACTTGCCAAAAGCTGCATGTGGCATGCCACTTCTCGGACGGATAGATCGGCAGCCGGGGTGTATGGTTTGGCAGTGATGGAGGAGGGTTGCTCCCCCAGTCATGGATGATGCAGATTTCCAGCTTGTAACTCTGCTGAAGTCTGATGGCGAGGGGGCACATGTGATCAGAAACCCGGGAGCGCACGGATAAAGCCTATAATCTGGTGATTGCGGAATGTCATCGTCCTCGGGACAGGAGTGGTTCGCGATCCTCCAGGACAGGGATTGTGCTGCTCAGGTGACGACTTGCGGGAACGTGGATACCAAGAACTGACGGTTCCGAGATATTAAAGGCGTGCTTTAAGCCCGAGCTTTTAAGCCTCAATGGGCCATTGTGGCGGCAGGCCTGTATGTCATCGGGATGCATATCGCTGCAGCGTCCCACGGTTGCACAAGTTCCATGTACATACATGTACGCCGAGCCTTCCAGATGATTATAGCCGGGTCCGTGCCAACAGGTGGCCTTCGCGAGAACGGCCGATGCGATAGTAGGCTGGCCCTTCCATGAGCCCCATTGCCAACGAGACGCGGGATCTCCGGGAACAGAGTCCTAAGAAGCCATGGCACAAAGTTCGGCAGGCCGATCCGTTTCAACCCGTCGACGTTTCTGGTAACCCGCGAGCGCTTCATCATTGATGATCTCCAAGCAGCCGATCTGCACTTGACATAAACTTGGTTGAGCTAAACAAGTTAAAAGTCCGGTGCATGTAATCGGGGGCCCTGCTATCGAGATCTAGCGCTGGCTGGCAAGGCTGGCCACCCAGCATCGGAAGCATGTTCTCTGTCTCATCCATCGCCCGGCCATGGACACAGCACAAGTTCTACCGGGTCCGGCTGTTCAAAACTTTCTCACGCGAGGCTACCACGGGAGACAAGATACATCCATCGACGCAGGCGCTGTCTCACTCACGCCTGCTTTCCATGACGGAAGCTGGGGGAGTTGCACCTTGCCCCTGACCCCCACAGAGAGAGAATGTTTCACAGTCGCCCGTGGGGAGCCACGTGTGACCATCCTCCCCGTGGGGCGGAATGTGATAGGTGAGAGGGCCAAGTGTGGTTCTTCGGTCACTCTAGTTGCCGGCGGATGAGTGACCCCCATCTTGCTTATCAGTTATACCGCCATGAAGGCGAACGAGTGAACTTCCATTGCTGTCCGTTATTGCTCTGGCTGTCCGGTCGATCACTCCATCCGACACACGGATTCAAAGTTCTGCAAAGCCGTCCACCGAAACAACAAGATGGAGGGTCCTTCATCGTCTTCTTGTGGGTACCGCTCGCCCCGGTTCATTCAAACGAAACTGGGCAGCGCATATCGAAACTTAGCGCCCCACCCCGCCCCTGTCAACAGGTCCGAGCGCGGTTTCTTAGAAGGCTTCTCCGCTAAAGTTACTCTGTATTCGGGAATCTCCTTCTGACGGACCGTTCCAAGCCAAATCATTTCTAAATCCACCACTTGTAGGATCTCAGCCTCTGCGACACGGAAGGGTGTCGATTGCGCCGACAGGCTAGACACCAGCTTCGCGTTCTATGTCACGGAAAGGATTCTGCTTTAACGCGGCGCTACGTATCGAGTTGAGCGGGCCCAAGTTTCTCGGTGGCATGTCATCGCCTCACTGTCAAGGCCGTCCGCCCCCAAGTCTACGCGAATCCGGGATGGCACCCCAAATCCCGGGCATAAACGGCGAGGTTACTAATGGCTACGAGCTGCCTACATGGCGAGATCATGATCATTAAACTGTCTTTGCGCAGGAGACCTTCGACGTTAGTTGGTCTCCGAATCAAAGAGCTTCCCGATATCGATAAGCGGCGGCGTATGCCGAAGGATACTGAGCGGATTAAATCGCAAAGAACCGTCGAGGAGCGGCCCAGATATTGGTTGTCTGGTGTCAACCATCTATCTAGCAGTATCACTTACAAGCCCACTGGTAACTGCGAGCCCGGAATCGGACAGTTCTGCCCTGCAAATGTCGGGCGAGAACAGCAAAGGCAATGCCGCCTGCAAGCACGCCACACGGAACGCCGCTCCGTTGCCGGGTCGGTGGTCATCTGGTTCCTGAGATCCGAAGACCATGCTTAGAAGCATATCGACGACGCCCATCGCCGAAACTGTGTCAGGTGCTTACCCATTCTAGGTTGACTTCACATATTAGGCGGCAGCCCAGACGGGGACGGCAACGGAAGATACCGGTCTCGCTGAATGGACATGCGCCTACCTTCAGCCTAGAGGTACGGTATCTACGCCGCTACGGACTGTCTTGTGATAGCGCCCCGGGTCACTCACTGGTGGCATGCCGTGCCCCGTCCATTTGCCTGCTTTGGCAGACACGGTCTCTCTAATTGGTCCGTGTTGACCGTTACCCGCTCCCTCGGTTCCGGCCCACCCGGATTCCCGGAGCTCCACCATATATCTTGACAGACCCCGCCTGATCGATCGCACAGATGCCGAACATTGTCTCGATCCAGCAAATGGGTTTGACCGCGAAACTCGCTGGATGGCTAAGGCTTTCTTGTGGCTCCTCGGAATGAGCCAAATAGAAGATGGACGACCGAAAAGAAAATTGTGTTTTGGAAACTGCGGGACACCCATTGGACCGCACTAGCATGTGAAATCGCACGTTGTCATATGCCTACCTTGTCCCGCCCGCTTCCTCCTAGCCGAGCGAGGCCGAACAAAGCGACGACGTATGCACGGAGGAGAATCTCCATAAGAAGCGGAGTTGAGCATGGATTCTGACACGACCCCCGCCATCTCTCTCGTCGTTCGTCAGTGGCGATTCACATCATCATAAGCAATCCTAATTAAGGCGAACCACGCGATATCGCCAGGAGCAATTGCATTGCTAGCGGTCGTTGTTCTTTGAAACACAAGAAGCACTCCGTCACAATGGCTCCCCTCAAGCCGCACTGGAAGCAACCCTCGCACCCCGAGATCCAGGAGGTCATCGTCAACGATGCCGAGTTCACCACCAAGAGCGTCTCCAAGATCGCTCTCCCTCCCTTTGGCCTGTTCGCCAAGCTGGAGTTCCCCCCTTGCACCGTGGCCGCCGAACCCACGTATGCGACTGTCCAGATGGGCCGTGACAGGCACCTGGACCTGAACAGCGATCTGCTGTACATCAACCACTCTTGCGAGCCGTCTCTTGTCAGTACTGGGTGGGATACAGACCGCTTAATGCCACCACTGGGGCACTAGTGCGAGCCGAACAGCGCGGGGACGCTAACCCGAGTGTCTCTTCGCTCTTGTAGATCTTTGACATGGCCAATATGTACGTCATCGCCGGCCCGAAAGGCCTCCGGCCCGGCGACGAGTTGACGGTAAGTACAGTACATATACACAGATACCTTAAGGGCGGCCTTTCTGACTCGCCTTCTGCAGTTCTTCTACCCCTCGACCGAGTGGGAGATGGCGCAGCCCTTCGACTGCCTGTGTGGCACCCCCTCCTGCCGCGGCCGCATCGCGGGCGCCCGCGATATGACTGCTGAGCAGCTCAGCGGCATGTGGCTGAATGGGCACATCCGCCAGCTCCTCGAGGAGCGCGAGAAGGCGGAGCAGATGCAGACGCCCAAGCAGAACGGCAGTGCAGCCAAGGCCGATGTGGTCGCAACGGAGACCGGAGCGTCTGAGAATGGCACTGTCACGAGCTCCAACGGTCATTACGAAGCCTTGATTTCAACGGACCAGACTGTCCAAGCTCTCCGCGACGCCCTGGCGCACGCAGAGAAGGCTGTCGACGCCGCGCGTCTGGCTCTCGTCTCGTACGTCGAGGCGCTGCACCTGGCCGGCATCGGCAAGCACGGCCACCGGGTCTTTGATGCGGCCCAACCCGCCACCGTCGAGGTTCCTGTCGGGGCCCAGCGGCGCGGCCCGACGTCCAGAGAATTGAGCGGTGAGATGGGCGGCGGTACGTGAGCCCGTACATGCCAATGCCGTACGCGAGACCTCCAAGCTGTGAACTCGGGTAGCAGCTGGGCTAGCGTGCGCGGAGATTGATGGAGTGTTTGTCTTCTGTGTGCACATCACTTGAATTTTTGCTATTTATACAACGCTCGTTACAGGTGCAAATATGAACGAGGAGAGTGTCGTTATGCTTAAGCCACATGAATCCAATGTCTGTCCGTCAAATGCATGAAAGCAACCAAACTCCTGGTCCTGAACATGTACCATCAACAACGCCGCCGTTCTCCAGCGCCATGTCGTTCTGAGAGCGCCTCCCAGGCTGGAAAAGCAAAGATCCCTGTTGTACAACGCTTGAGCGTAGAATCCCGCCGATAATCCTTTCGGTGGGAGGTCATTCCCTCCCCTTCCGCCACCTCGCCCGTGCAAAAGCAGGACACGGCGCATCACCCCCTTTAATCCCACCCAACAACCAATCCGTCAAGCCCACCACCTTAGCACCTACCCCTTTTTCCCATTGCCCGCCCTCCTGCACATGCTCAATCGTATGGCTCAGAACCCTCCCTTCCCCGTCGAAGTCGAAGATAAACAGCCCCGTAAACTCCTTGTTACTCGTTCCCGCAGGCTGCGCCATCCCCACAGGCGCTTTCACCTCCGTCCCATCCGCGTCCGGGCCCCTCACTATCTCCTCCTCGCCCTTCCCCTGGATCTCCCCTGCCTCCGCCGCGGGTTGTCCGCCCACCCCCTTCCCTCCTCCTCCATTACCCTTGCCCTTCCCCTTACCATTCCCATTCCCCACAAAGCTCAGCAGACCCTTCACGATCCTGCTCCCGCCGCCGCCAACAGTCCGCCACCGCACAATCAGCTGCTCGCTGCACGCGCCCTCGGGCCGCCTGCCCCCCGGCAGGGTCGGGTAGATCGGGTGGTCGACCATGCGCTCCGAGAGGATGTCCAGCCGCACGTTGCCCACCAGCGGCACGCGGTTCCACGCGATCGGGCTCGACCAGAGCGCGGCGATGTACGCCACCCGCCCCGTCACGGTCGGCAGGTGCGGGTGGGTCGAGGGGAAGAGGTGCAGCGTGATGTGCGGCGAGAGGACTTCTTGCGGGAGCGGGGACTGGAGGAGGGTTGGGAGGCGTTCTTGGAGGATGCGCAGGGCTGGACATTTTGTTAGAGTTAGTTGCGTGTGAGTGTGAAGAAGGGAAAAAGGAAAGGGGGAAATGGAATAGAGCGTACTCTTGCCAAGCTTCACTTTTCGTGGATCGGGGGGCTTGTTGCTCGGGTCGGGAGATAATAGCGGCGGGTGCGCTGTGAACCAGACTATTGGAAGCGGTGGTTCTGGCGCGACTTTGGGGTCTTGGAGGTCTACTAGGCCATTCCTGGGCGGGGATCGTCGTGGAAAGGTTCGGTGGGTGGTTGTGGATAGATTTCGCGCATGTGATTCTGCCGGTGAAGGGTGGAATTGTCGATACCGACACTCAATTGCTGCTGTAGACCCCCATGTTGCCGCTGCGCAAGATGACCTCGTCCCGGTTCGGACTGAGCTCCGAAGTGGAGGAGAACAGCGTAATGTCCTCGTTGGTGCCGACATTGTGCCGTTGGGTTAGCTTTGCTGCCGTTTCTGCCTTTAAAGCTTCCGCGGGCGACCTGGCCAACTGGCTGAATGCGATTGCACTCAGTGTAGAGTTCACTGTATGTGTGGTGCTGAGACGCGACGGGTGTAGCAAAATGATGTCAGTGCCCAGAATGGGTTTCTCGGGTCGGCACGGAACACCGAGTATACCTTACCCGATAAGGCCCTACCGCCCCGATACATGCATATTCGTCTTGGCTGTGACTATCGAAGATCAGCGGCGATTGAGGCGCTTGGCTCACCGCCGGTTTTGACCGGCAGAATGATAGCGCTGGAGGCGGATGAAAGTCAAAGTCCGAGCACTCTACGTACTAACAGTACGAAGCCGTACAGTAAGCCGGCGTGCCGCTGTAACTCTAGTCGACGCTACGACGGGACCTAATGTTTGATGAAGCCATGGGTAAGATATTCACTTGATGCCTTTGCACGGTACCTACGGATGCGGGTTCGAGAGACTTCCATCTGATAATGCCTATGTCTGTTCGTAGCCCAGACCTTGGTCGGCTGCCCAGGTCTGGCTGTCTGTCGCCAGCTGTTTGTCACCAGCCACTGTCACATGGCGCTTTGAATCACCGCCCTTTCGGGGTGCTGAAACGTTCCCGGGCTTCAAATCCAAGCCGTGCCCCATTCTGAAGCCGGTTTCTTGAAGCCCCTTTGAGACTTTGAATGGAATTCTCCCAAGTGCTTTTCTCAGTTCTCGTCTGCTCTGCAAGTTCCTTAGGCATACTCCGTAAAGTGGCCCAAAAAGCCACACCGACTCGCCATTGCTTAAGTTGGGAGTCACGTGAGATCCACGTTGATTGCCCCTGCGTTATCACCCGGACCTTGCTGGGTCCGTTCCCGACCAATTATTCTAACGCCCTGACGCAGCCTTCCAAGAGTTCAGTCTACCGTGCGATCGACTGCCTTCCACATCATCAACCTTTCCAACACCACTTGACAATTCACCACCTTCATCAACTACACCCGCTCATTCCTGAACCCCACCGCACATTCAACGCATCGCGCATCAGCCACGATGAATCCCGAGTAGTATGTCGCCTCCTGCATGCCATCAGGCAATCGCTGCCTCTCCCTCCACCTGGGTTTGCTGCTGACGCCTCTATCTTTTCCAGTGTGCTCTCCGCCAACTTCCCCCGATTCCCGCGACATCCTTCGGATTTTGCATAGTTCTCATGTCGCTCTTGCTTACAATATGTTAGATACGACTACCTCTTCAAGCTGCTGCTCATCGGAGACTCCGGTGTCGGCAAGTCCTGCTTGCTTCTGCGTTTCGCAGACGACACATACACAGAATCCTACATCTCCACTATTGGTGTTGACTTCGTATGTGGCTGCCTGGGGAGCGACTTTGATCAAGCTGGCCGACTGACTCCTGGCAGAAAATTCGGACGATTGAGCTGGACGGCAAGACAGTGAAGCTACAAATCGTACGTCTATTTCGGCAGCCCGACCTAGCTGGTCGTGAGGGCGCAAGCAAGAAAGAGAAATGGAAAAGTCGTTAGCTAACCGGAGCACAGTGGGATACTGCCGGCCAAGAACGCTTCCGCACCATCACATCATCCTACTACCGGGGCGCCCACGGCATCTGCGTTGTCTACGATGTCACCGATATGGACAGCTTTAACAACGTCAAGCAGTGGCTGCAGGAGATCGACAGGTACGCCACAGAGGGCGTGAACAAGCTGCTTGTAGGAAACAAGAGCGATATGGCGGACAAGAAGGTGGTCGAGTACACGGTGGCGAAGGTATGCCGGCTCCCTACCACCGATGCAACCGCGCAGAGTACTGACGTTTCCCAGGAATTCGCCGACAGCCTTGGAATCCCCTTCCTCGAGACGTCGGCTAAGAACGCCAGCAACGTCGAGCAGGCCTTCCTGACAATGGCCCGCCAGATCAAGGAGCGCATGGGCAGCAGCATCGCCACCAACAACACCAAGGCCAACGTCAACGTCTCGCCCGGCCACGGCGTCTCCAACAACCAGTCCGGCGGCTGCTGCTAAACCACCACTTGTCTCTACTGTGCGCCTTTGATGTTGCTACGGCTCAGGTGTTCACGGGTTCTCTGCATCGGGATGGGTTTCGGACACTGCGGGGCGCGGTTAGATTTGCGGAGGGCACGTCTGTCTGTCGGGTGAGGGGAGCGGTTGTCCTGGCTAATGGATGCGTGTCTGATGGTCGGATTTCCGACCTGGGTTTTACACCGCCCTTACATAGCCCTCCTTGAGAAGGAGCTTGGGGGCTGGACTCTGGATTCATAGAGCTTCGGAACGGAGGTTACCTCTCAAGGGAGAAAGGGAGACAAGAGGGAAGGCCCAGGTGCTACTGGAAACGGGACGCGGCAGACCCGGCCAGCGCAGGACGGGAGTTGTTCGGTTTCCTTACCACCTACTAGCACTGCTGCCTTGCTATTGCTGCCTACGGCTCGTGTCGGTGTATTTTCCCAATCTTGGTCATAACTGGGACTTGTTTTGTTTATTGATTACACTGCAGCTCCGCTGATATTTCGCTCGTATGTCCTCATAATGACACAAGGTACCGGCCATTGTGGCGGGGGTTCTATGAGGTATGCCCCAACAACAACGCTTGTTGAAACTTTCGAATCAATGACACTGAACACCTCGGCTACCACAGCAGCTTGCTCGCACCACTCAACCCTCACTCTCAAATGCGCCTCCGGTATTCTCTCCTTTCCCTTTCTCTTCCTGCTTTCAGGCCTGTTCATGGGCAACTGCTTCTACCTCCTGTCGCACGAAGCCCAGTTTCTGGCCCAAAATATCGCGTGTTCCATAAGATGCTATCAGAAGGTGCCATCGTTCGTGGCGAAAGCGGCGATGTATATCGGGTCGTCAATCCATTAGGGTCCTGGCGCAACTCAACCCTCTGGAAAGTCATTCGCGATGCAGATGAGCAATTCGAATTTGTAGCCAAGGGCCCCTCAAAGGAAGATGATGGAATCCATGAATTGGCCTGCCTTTCAACATGAGGTCAAGATGCAGCGCCTTTTCGCCGAGGATCCGATGATCAGACCCATGGTCGATTTTGCCGCGAAGACCGGAGCAGAGCCGCCGATGATGATATTGGAACCCTTCCAGAAGACGCTGTGGGACGCAAGGAAGACACGACCTCTTACCATGCAGGAGATAAAATGGATCATGAAGGGCTGTCTTCTGGGTATCATGACCGTTCACCGGAACGGGCTGGTGTACACTGGTTCGTAAAGGTCGGGCCCTTCATTTTGGAGTACACCTGCTGATGATATCTGTAGACCTCAAGATGGAAAACGTCGGTGTGAGCGGGTTTGACAACGAGAAGCCCAACGACGACCCACGACAGATAAAAGTCAGGCTTGCGGATCTTGGTTCAAGTATGAAGAAACAATAAAGCCCCGGGGTCATATTGCCCTTTTGACGGTATAGCATTAGTGACTGACTATGAATAGTCTCCGAGCCAGGTACCCGGGAAATCTCGGCATTGACGTACCGCGGTCCGGAGGTGCACTTTGGCAAGCCGTGGGACTATAGCACCGACGTCTGGTCATGAGGTATCATTGTAAGTGATGGGATCGAGAACCCTCATTCTTTTCCAGTCCAGATTCTTTAACACGTCCTGGTAGTATGCCCAGCTGCTCCTGGCACACGTCGACTTCAAATCACCAGGCATGTACGATAACATCGACCCTGGATCATTTGAAGAGAAAGAAGAGAAGATCAAGGCAGTGCGTGACGCCCTGGCTATAGATTTTGAGTTGCACTCTCTGCCCTTCTACACCGAGGATGCGAGAGCTCGCGAGCTGCTGCCGCCTCCCCAAGCGGAACAGGCCTACAAGTGGACGGAGGATATGTTTGACAAGGGGATTGCACAGGAGGATATCCAGTTCCTGGCAAATGTCTTGAATCCTCTTCCACGTGCTCGAGACACCACAGTTGAGATCTTGGAAAGCAGGTACCTCGAAATATAACATGATGGGTCAGGCTCCGTCTGGCAGCTGACATTATCCAATTCTTGCATATAGATCGGCATCGGCCTGGCCATATGGGCATCGCACATATATATAGATAACCGTTTCCGTCGTACCAATTGAGGGGAAGGTCTTGGACGTCCGTTGCCTAGTGAACTCCGTGGCGCCCTACGCATTTTGAGAAACGTTGTATACTAGTACAATAAGGTATGGTATCACAGAAAGCAAGGACAGATGATAAACGCAAGATTAAATATTCTACACTCAACCTTCCTCGCCCTGGCCCAAACCAGGCGGAAGAAACTCAGTAAATAGAGGAAAAGGAAACAAATGGACAGCTGTGAGATTCAGACCAAGCCCAGCCACTTCAGCGCCTTGGCACCTCCCCCGCGTCTAACTTCCTCCCGTCTCCTAAGATAAAGCGGCATCAGCCGCCTCTCTTCCTCGTCTTGCAGTTCATCATCTCCATCATCCTCATCCTCCCCATCAGAGGAAGACGGGTGTATCATCACCGTCGGTGGCGGGCGGCGACCGCGCGGTGAAAGGGGCTCAGAGTCTTTCTTCCTGTGCTGACCACTACCCGTGGGAGATATTGAAGGAGTTGAAGAGGCGTAATTCACCTCGCCCCATCGGATTCCAGTGGTAGTTGTATTCACTTTCGCTCCATTGAAGGACTTGCGGCCTGTTGATGGTGGTGCTGTTGATGATTTGGTGATGGTGTGAGGACGGTGAGCAGGTGATTGTGTTTGGGCAGGGGTTGATGTTTCAGTCGGGGAAGACGGCGGGGTGATGATCAAAGTCGACACAGATACGCGGGACGATTCCTTTCGGGATACTTGGGATCGGGTGCTCGCTGCCTTGGTATTGACACTGAGAATTGGATAGGCCTTTCTTGGCGAAGATTGCGGCGCAAGGTGTCTGTACAGCGGGCGTTCGGGAACGTAGAAGTCCGAGGTGGAGATCAGGCTCTCGCGGATGGCAGCCACGAAGGCGGCTGTTTCGAAGCCGGTGGCGGACGAGTCAAGGAGAAAATTGGCTTTGGAGAACGAGCAGGGGCCGACGAAAGCTCCTGACGGGCGCGATCCCCGCCGGTTGAGAGAACGGAAGCCCTCACTTGGACGGCGCGTCCCGTCCGGTGCTGACAGAGCCTGCGTGGAAGACGAGGCATCGCTGTTAATGATGCCCACCACCTTCATCATGTCGGTGCCGATGAGGGCCTGCAGAGCGAGGATGGTTGGAAGGTGCTCAGCTGTGTATTCGATGAGCAGAAAACGGACGTCCGAATGGGTTGCCAAGTAGGTTTCGAGATGAGGAATAATCAGAGCGGCGAGCAGGGTGCGGTCAGCGAAGGGATTGCTATGGGACTGCTTGGTCAACGGTTGAGCCGTAAACGCCTGCATAGCGTTGGCAATGAGATATCTACGTCACGTTAGTCGTCTCGTTCTCCAACCCTGGGCTCCCAATCACGTACCGTAGATCCAGCCGTCCACTTCGCGAGAGGCCGCTGGTCTTCTGACCCAATTTCTCGAGCTGCCCGATAACCTCTGACAGACGACTCTTTCTCACCCCGCTCTCAGCGCCGACGGCGAGGATCAAGTCCAGTCTGCTTTCACCGTCAGGGCATGCGACCTGCCGGTCACATTCCAGCGGCCTCCACAGAGAACAGCCTGCTGGGAGCTCTGTGGCGTCCGAGTAGCCTCGGTCTTGAAGAGGTAAGCGAGAAGCGAGTAGCGACCGCAAAAAGTTTTGGATGGAGACTGCAGTCTCGTGGCCGACATTAATGCTGTAAAGCCGCGTGTCCAGCAGAGGCATGGTCAGCCGTGATTCGTCTAGCGACGTCGGTGAGTGATTCGGCGTCGGCAGGCCATGGACCAAGTCTTTCCGCATCCACGCCGCTACCCTACCGTTGACATGCCCGTCCTCATCCCGGACCATGTCAACTTCCTGGCTGCCCTTTATTTGGAGCGGACTGAATCCTGTGCCTTGGGGGGCGTTATGTTGCGCCTTCGTGCAGCCCTCGCTGAGACGCCTAAAGATGAAATCGTGCAATTCATCGCGGGTTTCGGGAGCGAAAACGACTACGAGGTCCTCAAGCAGCGGCAAAACTGAGTCAAAGGGCTGATTCTCGGTCTTACTAGCTTGCGGCTCTATCCGCTCCGCCGGATCCGCACCCGCGCTTTCCTCGTCAGGCAGAGGCTGAGAGGGCAAAGCCAAGTCGGGGACCTCGGATACGTCATCTTCGAGGACGCCATTGCTCCTTGGCTTCAGCCGGGGCGTCAAATTTGGTCCAGCCCTCTTGGTTCCACCGCGGCAGGAAGCCTGGGTTGCTCGATGATGTGGTAGGTAGACGTGGGACGAGGCTGCTCGATTTGCGGCGACAGTTACATCACCAGCCCAAGGTATTGGCGGCGATGGAATGCGGATCCTCAATGGCGGTTTGCGAGGAGCGGCTGAAGCGGGTTCTTCCGTTGGACTTGTGCGAGGTGAGACAGGGGAAACGTGTTCCGTGGGGGGATTCGAGTTCTGAGGTTGCGAACACGGTGGCCCGGAACTCCGAAGACTCTTGGGAGACTCCAAGGCTGCTGGACTCATCCGCTTCTTAGATCGGCGTGACGGGATATGGACCAGCTTGACCGTGAGGTCCACGTTTGGCGTGGCTGGCTGAAGAAACTCGGTCTCCTTGTCGAGCGCATCTGCTGCTCTCATGGCCCGGATGATGGGGTCGTCGAAGGTGCCGTCTTCGGCATCCGTATATTCTCCCCACATCCACTGACTTTCCTGGCTCCCTCTTGGGACTGCAGGTTCTGAATCCGCGTGTTCTCCCAAGCTCTCTGCAGGAGTCAACCGCACGTCGAGATATGAGAGTCTCGCTGAAGATAAACCGGCAACTCCATTTCTTGCCAATCGAATGAAGGTAGCATGCGCCTCCTCGATGTTCCCGTCCGTCTCCCGCTCCATGATGGTGGATAAGCAGGCAATTTGCGCCGACATTGTGCCTCCGTGCATGAAGACAAGCCGCTTTTCATCTGTTGCAGTGGAGGGTCGCAAGAACTCCTGAGCCTCGGCGTATCGTGCCAAAGCAGCCGTGTAATACTGGTGAATGAGCTCACAGGCGTCAAAAGTGCCCTTCGGGTTGGTGTCCCTGAGGTAATGTTCAAGGCTTGGGAGGATGAGAATTTGTCGAGATGCCGGCAGAAGGCGCAACTGGGTCGACACGAGCTCTGAAGGGCCCTCCAAGGCAATAATATGCCCGGACCGCTTTGTAGAGATCTCCAAGGCCATGTTGGGCGGTGGCACTCGGGCTTTGAGAACAATCCTCAGCAGCAGCGGGAGAACATTCGAGATCGTCGCCGCCACGTTTTCCACGTTTGCTGTTGTAACCAACTGAGCAAGCAGAGCTGAGGTATAATCGCACGAGTCCAGTCAACAAATATGAGAAGTTACCCTGGATACTCGGCGACAGTTGCGGGACTGCGGTATCGCGGGAAGGCCGAGCAACCAACAGACCAACGGTCTAGCGGCGCAAAAGCGAGTGGCTTATAAAAAGAAATGAATGATCGCCCAAACATGAACACACGAAATTCGAGGGACGAGGAACATGAGGGGGTGGCTTGCATGGAAGCCATGAACCTGGGGAGAAGGCAAAGCGACAAGTGACAAGAGGGCGAACTGCCCTGGATGGCTGCAGGTAGCCTAACTGCATACGCTCCGGGTTTGGAAGTGTGAGTGTGTGAAAGCATGGATCCCGACCAAAGAGGTGACGCCGAGCTATCACGCATGCGCCCCTGTGCTGCGTCGTGCACTAAGAGCAAACAAACAGTAGCAGGGCTGGGGGAAGGGGATGATTGGGGTGAGATGAGCTGGGAAGGGAAGGCATGGCTGAGGGAGGAGGGCTTTGGCTTCCGGATGGCCAATTGCAGTTCTTAGTTCCGCAAGTATAGGATCGACCCGAAAGATGCTTGCCTGCGGTGCTGCACTGCATTCATGCCTTAGGCGGGATGGGTGGTATGTGCTTCTTCCACCGATTCCGGATGCCCGGGCAAAGACACGAGAGAACTCAGAACGCTCCTGCGTGCCGGCATGAGAGAAAGAATCACAACTCCTCCGTAATTGGTCGTCTGAACTTTCGAAACGACGCTGTGCGATGTCAGGAACCCAAGCGTCGGGATGTCGCTGGAGTGTGTACAGTATCCGTAAGCGCTGGTGTTCATACTGGCGATACAAAGTCCCTGAACAGCGAGCGGCTAAAATTCCAGGCGAAGATGATGTGCCATGCCGTGTAAGGAACTAAATGCAATCCGCTGCGCTGTTTTCCGCACGTTGTCAGACGCACCAAGTCGGAGCAGGGCTGTGACTGGCGTTTCAGCTGCACCTCTACCTCACCTCGCGTCGGGCATGTCCTGGCATTCGAGAACAAAGCAATGAGGAGACAGCATTCTAGCTGTGAGCCAGAGAATATGGGGAAGTGGAAAAATGCACGCCCAACAGATGTGCCCAACTTCGACTTGGAAGTTGCAGACGGAAGGTCGTGAACCTGAAATTGGAAGCAGTAGATCGTGAGATAGCCAATCCTTGCATAGTGCGCTAACCCGCTTTAGGGAAAGTGTGTTGAGCAATCTGCGGGGATTCTCCAGGGCTGAATGCCGGGCGCAACTCGATCCGATTCGGGTGCTCCGCCCGGGCTTGGCCTGATAACATTAGCGCCCAGGGAGGGAAAGGTAATGTGTCGCTTACCTGATGGTGGTTGACGGCGTGCTGTTGGCAATATTCCATCGGACTTGGCCAACTCAACGGTAATGTACCCGAGACAGAAAGCATCAAAATGTCTCATCCGGACATGAACCATCGCAGAGCAGGGCCGTACAACTAAGATACTGTACCTTAATCAACCGGCTTCAGTGAGACGGTATCACGGTATCCCGAGGAACACAGAATCGCGGTATGTTACGTTGCCGCTTCATCCGCATTTTGCGCCCGCGGCCACGCCACCAACAGGCGCCTAGCGTCACGACTGCCGAGCAAGTCAAAACGGGATGCAACTGTACGTTGGCTTGAGCCTCGCTCGAGCATGTATGTTGGAGAGAGGAGCTTGAGACTTTTTTTAATTTATGCGCCTCTCGCTATGCCATCTAAAACTATGCTTCAACGCGGTAGAACCAGGCGGCTATGGCTGAGGAATGTACCGTACAATCTCGCGAAACTGGAAAACCCCTTAGCCTATTAGGGACTAGTGCCGCACGGACGTCCACCAATTGAAGCCCTCATCAAAGTAAGGGCTGTAGTTAAGCCATACTTAGCCACATCTTCTATTGCAACACGATGCCTCCTCAGTCAATCCTCGCCAGCAATGCTGGCGAGAATGGGCCGCAACTGGCCCTGGCTGCACCAAGACAACCACTGCAGCCGATTTCGGCCAATACTGAGTCTCTGGGAACAAGGCAAGCTTGATTGAATGGTTGATGGCTCGGGAGGAACAAGGTGACCAGGGGCAGCACTGAGGATCAGATTCGCATACAAATTCGGCTGTGGCTGGGATCCACCTACTGCATGGCTTCGATTGGTGGTTGTCCTCAAGGCACTAGGCCTAAATAGGCTAAGGGGTTTTCCAGTTTCGAGAGATTGTACGGTATCTCCATACAACAGATGCTATGTTGTTCTTCACCTTGCCTACGGAGAGACCGAGGCCCTGTGGGGGCAGCTTCTCGGTCCCATTCTGGACCTGCCTCAGCTTACCAGCGCCCTTGTTGGGCGATCCAAATGATTCTTCGAGACAACGAAGAAAATCAGATTGCGTGTCCACCCCGACCTTTCAGCACGCATGTTTATGTTCTCGGCGACAGACGCCACCACCCGACTGCTGTTTTCTTGAGACATCGCTGCACAGACCCGTAGAACTAGGCGGGACCCTGCAGCCGGTCGCCAGTCCTGACAATCAAACTAAGACACTGTTCGGTGGCGCTCCGGAAAACACGTGTGTAACGGCGAGATGGCCAGGCCAGATCTCGAACAATATCCACGATGGCTGGGAAAGCATCCCGAATTGCTTATTCGTCATCCTCCATGAGTGCGGCGAGCTCGGCCTCCTCTTCTGCGCTTAGCAAGCCCTTCCCACCGACCTCCCCCTTTTCCTCCTCCCGAGCAGGCTTCTCCTGCTCCTTGACAGCAGCATCCAGCCCGGCCTTCTCCAAAGGCCAGCTCCGAACTGTACCGTCAATGCTTACGCTGCACACCCGCTCGCTCGACCCGTTCGGGCCCCTGAGAACGACCAAATCGGTGACCTCGTCGTAGTGTCCCACAAGGGAGCAATAGAGCTTGCCCGAAGCCCGGTCCCAGAATTTGATGTCCTCGTCTCTCCCAGCTGTGATAACCCACTGGTCCGTAACAGCTACGGCACGCACGTGGTCCCCATGATGGAAGGTGTCTTCGCAGGTGAAACCCCTCAGTCTCGACAGGCATTTGGCCGTGCCGTCACCGCTTGAAGTCCACAGGTCGACCTCGTCACTGTCATGGTCCAGCACCAGCTTGTAAACAGTCGTCTCGTGTTCCAAGATGGTCCGGCGGTCGGTGCCCGGCGCGTCGGGAAGTGTCTCAACGACCTGCTCCCACCCGTCCAACCGGATCTTCCACCGGCGTATGTGCGGGTCGCTGCTGGCGCTGATGAGACTGACTTCGTCTGGGCTGGAGCAGGCCGGGTCGACTACGAGGTCCTGCACGCTGAGCATGTTGACCGCACTGTCCTGCAGGGTGTGCAGCCGGCACGCGGTCGCGATGTCCCAGACGATAATCTTCTTGTCGGCGCCACCGCTGATCAAGAGGTCCTTGCCCCCGACGGTGGCGCATACGACGGCCTTGACAAAGTCTGTGTGGCCGACATACTTCCGCCCGGGATTCCGCGACGCCAGGTCCCAGGACCAGATGGTTTTATCCCAGGACCCAGCAAAGAGGGTCCCGAAATTTGGGCCACCGACAGCGACGCAGCAGACCGGTGCGGCTGGGCCGCGATATGCCGTCTTGGTGTCGTCGGGGTTCTAAGCAGCAGGACTAACATTAGTGACAATGCTTTTGCCTCGTGGTGAAAAGGTCCTAACACATACATCAAGGTTGACCAGACGCACCGCGCCTGCAGATTCGGCGACGAGGAGGGCAGATGACGGGAATCGGGGATCAGGCACAGCAGCGAGGCTCTTTGATTTCAAGGCTATGGGGTTCCCGTATTTATTGTTGGCCTTGGCTGCCCGCCTCTGCCTCGTCTCTTGGGCGGCACTGTATGATGAAGAGGTCAACAGGGGTTTATCTCATCACAGGATCGCCCCTTTTCGACTCACTCGGTTTCGAAGAAGTGCTCGGGGTCCGAGGATTGCATTCTGAACACTATGGCAACAGTAGCGCCTTGCCGAATATGTGACGCTCACCCTTCCTTATAAAGCCCCGGAAATCTTTCTGTCTGGTGAAAGCTTCGGTTTGCTTCCACTGCTGCCTCTGGGTGCTGAGTGTTTAGTCGTTATGTGCATCTACTGCCTGATGAAACTCATGACAGGGTTAGGGTGAGAGTTGTCGGGCGTCCGGCAGCTGGCAAATCCGTTTGCAGTACTGCTGATGCCAAGAAATGTGGTGGGGGCTAGCAACGCGAAAGTAAATGGAAAACGCGGTTGGACGCGTCTTCTTTGGAGCGAAGGATGCAGCACCGGAGCTCCATCAGCAACAACACCAACACCAAAGATCACTGCTGGAACCGGGGTCTTGACAGTGGCAGTAGACATTGCCCCTATCCGCATTTTGACCACACAATCGGCGGCACATGGCGTCGCTCATCGCTTCTCGGCCGCGGCCACGGCCAGCGCACACGCAGGGCACCACGCGCTGTGCATACACACCCGACGGCTCCAAGCTGGTAACGGTCGGCTCCAACAACACCATCCGCCTCTACAAGACCGGCTTTGACGGCGAGCCCACAAACATCGACGACTGCCAGGAACAGAACCTGTGCGTGGCAACGAGCAACGACTTTTTTGTAGCCGGCTCCGAAGATGGGACAGTCAGCTACTACTCGCTCGAGACCAACATCTTCGACCGCTTCCTCCTGCGCACCTCCCTGCCCGTGCGCGATGTTGCCCTGTCGCCCGACAACAAGTGGTGTGCTGTGGCCAGCGACGAGCTGACCGTCAAGCTGGTCGGCATTGACGACAACACCAAGCTGCTCACGCTGAAGGAGCACGGCAAATCCACCAAGCATTTGTCGTTCGACCCTAAAGGCAGTTTGCTGGCCCTGTCGTGCACAGACGGAGTCATATATGTCTACTCCTTGACTGCCGAGCACCCTGAGCTCATCCGGAAAGTGGACGGCGTCATCGGCAGGATGGAGACCGAGTCTGAGGCATCGTGCGCGGTGGCGTGGCATCCCGACGGGCGGGCATTTGCCGCACCAACGCCAACGAGGAATATCCAGGTTGTGTCCAAGAATGACTGGGAGAAACAGCGCGTCTTTGCCAACGGTCACGAGGGGGATATCACGGCTCTTGTCTGGTCTCCAAATGGTGCCCTTCTCGCATCGGCGGGCAAGGACAAGAAGCTCCTGATTTGGTCGACCAAGGATCAAAGCGTCGTCGCGAGATACGAGTATCCAAACGTCGTCGACATCGCCTGGCATCCGACCCAGAACCTGGCCTCCTTTACAACTTCAGATGGCGAGGTCTTCATCTGCCCTGATTTCGTGTCGGAGCAGTTCGCCTCCATGCTGAGGCTCCCCAGACAGCCTGCCCCGTTCATCCATGACCCTCTCGAAGAACTAGCCGCCAACGGCCGGAGACCGGAGCCCAACCGGACCGATCTTCCGTCACGCCCACGGCGCGGTTCCCTGGACGACTTCGATGACCTGCTGGACGATGATTATGGAAACGATGACGATGGCTTCGTGGTTGATGATGATGGAGCCGGTTACGTTGTGCCCGCTCACGGCCCACGAAAACGCGCTGCCGATGATGACGGCGTCTTTGGGCAGCGTCCCAGCAAGCGGGGGAACTTCGTGCAGCCCGAGGTTCACCCACCCTTCCAGCCCGGCTCAACCCCTTGGCGGGGGAACCGCAAGTACCTGTGTCTGAACCTGATTGGATTCGTATGGACGGTTGATCAAGACACCCACAACACGGTCACGGTGGAATTCTACGATCACGAGTTCCACCGGGACTTCCATTTCACCGATACCTTCCTCTACGACAAGGCGTGTCTGAACGAGAAGGGCGCGCTGTTTGCATGCCCGCCGAAGGATGATGCTCCCGCCTATGTCTTCTACCGTCCCCACGAGACCTGGACACAGCGGAGCGACTGGCGCATCCAGTTACCCAAGGGTGAAGCTGTTCTGGCCATGTCACTCAGCGATACTTTCATCACGGTGACAACAACCGGGAACTATGTGAGAGTCTACACTCTGTTTGGCATTCCTTACAAAGTTTACCGGCCCAAGAGCACGCCCATCGTCACCTGCGCCAGCTGGAGGGATTATGTCCTGACCATGGGCAACGGCCCGGTTGGTGCCGACGGCATGTGCCGGCTGCTCTACACAATCGAGAACATCAAGCGGGACGAAATCTGCCAGAACGAAGACACCGTGGCCCTGCCGGAAGGCGCCACAGTCAAGAGTGTCTTCTTCTCCGACAATGGGGTAAGCCGCCTTTCAAGAACCCCTTATGTGCTCTTCCCCTAAAACTAACAACGAAAGGACCCCTGCATCTACGACTCAACCGGCACGCTCCTCACCCTCGTGCACTGGAGGCGACCCTCGCGCGCTTCCTGGATCCCCCTGCTCGACACGAAACTCCTACCACGCCTCGCCTCAGGGCGCAAACACGAAACCTACTTCCCCGTCGCCGTCGCCGACAACAAGTTCCACTGCATCATCCTCAAGGGAGGCGACCAGTACCCGTACTTCCCGCGGCCCCTCCTCTCCGAATTCGACTTCTCCATTCCCCTCACCTCAGCCCCACGCCCAAAGAAGAAGAATTCATCCAAGAAGAACGGTGCCGCCGACTCAGACGAGGAAATGCTCTCCGACGCCGAATCCGCCCGTTCCCCTTCTCCCTTCCCCGACTCCGAACCCGAAGACGGCGACGACAACAACGAAGGGGCCCAGTCCTCCGAGTCCTTGAAACTCACCCAGACCTACCTCCTCAAGACCCTCCACTCGACGCAGCTCCGCGATCTGCTGTCGCACGCGCGCTCGACCGCGTCGCAGCGCGCCCTGCTCGCGCGCCTCGAGCTGGACATCGACAAGACGCTGCTGCAGCTGCTGGCCGTCGAGTGCCGCGAGGGCGGCGAGGAGCGCGGCATGCGCGCGCTGGAGATTGTGCAGCTCATGCGCGACCGCAGCGGCAAGATGCTGGAGGCGGCTGGCAAGGTGGCGGAGCGGTATGGAAGGCAAGTGTTGGGGGAGAAGATTCGGGAGTTGGGCGAGCGGAGGATTGGTGGTGGTGCTTTTGATGGGGATGACGATGATGAGTATGGTGATGGAGAGGAGGAGTTTTGATCCTAATTACCTTGTTGTTACATGATGTAATGATTGGAGTAGCCCGGTGTTGAGTATAACGGACTACATACTACAGTAAGTAAGGTCGGCAGTGACCCGCACGGGAGGGTTTGAAATGGGAACTGGGTACATGGGCATTGTTTGGTTTAGAGCTAAGGTGCCTTGGCTTTATGACGATGGCACATAAGGCGTACCGTGTTTCGTTTGGTTTTGGTTTGGGGCTGGTAATGGCATTCATGATGTACGCTGTGCTCTGTCTGATGGCCATAGCTGCCATAAGCATGAAAGGTAGGTATGTTTCGTTCTATTTCTAGGCGAGCTACCCGGTTTTTGCCTCCCTGGTCAAGTCAAAACATGGAGTGATGAGCTTGGGGCTATGGCTTCGGTGATAAATAACTGTGATGGAGGGTCGACCATCGAGACGTGGACGCTGGTTTGTGGAAGCCTTTGAGCAGTTCCTTCTGCTTTTATGCTAGTAAGTCGTGGATGTATGTACCTCTGTCCAGATCTGCTGTACGAATCACTGAGACACAGAAGAGGAAGCTTGGGGGGGCAAGGATATAAAGAGTTACTGTGGATGGCTGGCGATGCAAGCCACGGACCAGAAGGTGCTCTCTTGCCAGGTGGCATGAGCATATGTATCTGATTTAAGCCCAGAGCTGATCAGTTAGGAGTATATAAGGCGAGATTTTTATAATACGGCGCTGATGGTCAATATCCGTTAATAGCTGTACTCAGTTGTCTCCGGCTTTGGGTAGTAAGATCGACCCAGCGGACGCCCCTTTGAGCCAGAGAGCAATGACAATAGCAAAGCCAACCCGGACATTGAAGAGAGGAAGACGGACTTTGTGGTTGGACAGGCCCCCTAATCTGGAGCTTTCCGCACAGCTGGGTCACGCATCGTGCAAATGCCCCCAAGCATCTGGTTTACGCAGCAGCGGGTCTTGCAGCAAAGGGTGACTAACAACGGCTACACGGGGAAAAGAAGTGAGATTAGACAATACCTGTGTGATGGACCGGTCCATGTGAGAGGAGGGTCGGGAACAGCCCAGTTTACAGCTCCCATTGTTCGTAGTGTAGTGGCAGGTCGTTGACTAGGGGTAGCGGCGGACATCCATCGGACCTTGATTCAGATGTCATGCCTCTCTGCCGACCAATCTTGGCGATGTGACACGATCGAGCGCAAGATTTGATGGGACGGCGGAGATGCTGGGGTGTGTAACGGTGTCCGTGCTGAACCGGCTGAGCAGGGGGTGCAGGGACGAAGCATATGACCATGCGCTTGTGACATCGCTGGGATATAGGTGTCGAATGCTATGTACTATATAAAAGGGTGAAACATGGGCTGCGTCGACTTGGGACGGTCAGATGGCACGCTGCCTGTGTAAGGTTGCGTTTTAGCCCACTTCCATCCGCAAGAGAGATACCGTATGTAGGTAGGACATGGCCATGATGGGATTGCTGTCTATATCCTTCAGTTTCCCAAACGGCCGCGGTCTAAGAGATGCCCGTTCTAAATGGGGAAAGGCTACTAGAGGAGGGGCGCGATGGGAGAGCGGCGTCGAAAAGGCCGCCCCCAGTCTCATGAGCTTGGCGGGCGGCCATGCAGCCAGCTGAAGTGAGTGTCGCGGACAGTTGGGGGTTTTAGCGAGTGACCTACATTGCCAACGATCCGGCGTTGGACAGACGTTTCTGTCCACTCACTTGGCTCAAAATGGGGGAGCTGAGAAGGCGACAGTGCATGCGAGCGGCAACGAAAAGGGGATAAAAATGGCATCTCGACGTCAGCTCATGCGCCTGCCGTCTTGGGGTAAGAACCAACAGCCTGCAATCAACAGCTAATTCAAGGGTGTGTTGCGGTGTTCGCACATCGAAGTATGTTTTGCCTTCAGTCCCGTTGGGCAGCGGGTCGGGAGAGATGGCACAGACGATGCAATCAAGTACCGTGAAAATGGAAGTGGACTGAAATTACCTGAGATTGGATGGATTTAGGGTCCTCGGGTACCTAAGGTAGGTGCATCACAGCAGTTAGGTTGCCGGCTCGGCTTGCAGCAAGATCTCCAGCTGAACGGGAGGCCTGCACGGCATGGCAGGCACCACCAAGATTCAGGGCCCCAGATGTCGCATTCTGTGCTCCATGATACCTATTACACAGTAAGCGACTGATCGGCCATACCTCCTATACTCCAGGTTCAACCATTGACAGCAGCATGTCCATACCCAGCGGTGAATATCAACCTTGCAATGCCTTTCTGTCCTTTCCGAGTGGCGGGCTGTGCCGTCTGTTTGCCTTGGCTGGTCTACTTACGAAACAATCTGAGCTGCGGATGCAGCATTCGACTGTGCCGGGACAGCCCTTGAACTTCGGTATCACGGCAGCCCCAGAATGGCAGCACGGTCAGTCCCGTAACATCACAGCCTCTCAATCTGGAAGCAGCTCTTTCAATCCATACCCGCCCTTCCGCCCGCAAGGACAGTGTCTCCGGGTCCCGTTCGATACACCGCGGCGGTGAGTGGCGGGAGTGCCTCCGGCTGTGAGCGGACATTGGATATCTCCGGGGAGAAGTCGCGTTTTGCATTACCTGGTGGTTTACGCAGAAAGGTTCTAGAGTTCCCCTTTGCTTCCCAACTGGTGGTTCATAGCCTCCATTTTTAGGGCAAAACACGACAGAAGCATCCCATAGTCGATCTGCCACTCAATCGCGATCGCTCTGGGGTGCTCGATTCAGGATCCACGCCCCCAGGTATGTACGTATACGATATGCCACTCCTGTTTCTCAAGCAAATGTGAGCTGCTGCGTACTCGGGAGCCGTTCGCGGATTCTTTGACGACGGAAGTTGCTGTTGCGCTCGGTCCTGGTGCTAGACTGATATCGGGGCTTCCTCCATCAGCTTTCCAAAAGGGCGATCTCTCTCTTTTCCACGGGGTGGCGTCGCCGAATAAGAAGGATGTGGAACCCGGGGAGCGACACAATAACGATCGAGCTGTCCCGATTCGGCAGTTCCCTGATCCCGCGCCTCAATGAGCTTCTCTACCTCTAAACCGTCCTCCGGTGCTCGATTCGCTGAAACCTCCCTTTGCCGTATCGGCCATTCTTCAAGCTCACGGCGCAGGTGTTTCAGGAACTGGGGGCTGTAAATACATACAGTAGACAGCGCGGGTCGGGCGCGATCCGTCCAAGCCGGCTTCTGGAACGCTACCAGATTTTTTGAAGAAAAAGCACGGGCCACGGCACAGACCCTAGGTATGCCAAGGCTCGGTGGGTCTCAAACGCAACCCTTGCACCAAAAGTTGGCCCTTTCACTCTCCCAAGCAATTTGGGTAGGTACCGAAAGGGGTGCTGAGGATTGCACGGACACCCTGAGCAAATCAAACGTTCACTGATGTCAACACTTTCGCAACTTTGCACTTCGCTCCCGTTTGAGCCCCTCATTGACCGTTGCTTGCTCTAGTTCATTGGACTTATGATTGCCCCTGACTGCCCCTTTAGCATACCTACTGCAAGCAGTACTGCGCAGTAGTGTGTAACCTGATGGGAGTCGTGTGCCACTATCGTCTTGGTGTGTTAGCCTCTTCAATAACTTACCTGTCAGACCGACCCATCCGTCTGCGTCTGCGTCTGCGTCTGCTCGAACGCCCACTACCCGGTCCGTATCCTTGTGCATCCGCCGGGTTTGAACCGCACACTTGCAGCAGCAAGACCAGAACCCCTGGCGCAGCACCCCCGGATCGTCCCTAGCTGTATCTACCAATCAGTTGGCTCCCGCAGCTCCATCTGTCTGCAATGCTCGAACCCGGAGTCTTTTGCGCCACCGAAGCATAGGATCAAAATCCGAAAGACATCCTCGGCGCGGTCCACTCTGGGCAGCATTCATACAATTCGAGTCAATCTCCTTTTCCTCGCCCACTGTCCCCAGTCCATTCTTCTGAGTTGCGAGACACGCACCCCGTCCTGTCGACAAGCGCCTGTTGCCGACGCCGAGCCCCGTAAACTGCGAAGCATTATTCGGGATTCTGTCCGGAGCCGCACAGGAGAGCTACCCCCCTTCCAAGCTCGAGGGGGCTGACCTGGAAGACCGGGTCCTTGCAACGAGGTATCCAAAGCAGCAAGGAGTGAGCGCAGTGGCCGAAAAAGCTGCATGTGGCTCAACTATCTGAACGCGACCTACTGGCGCAACCAAGGATCGACCCATAACCGGCAGGCGATGAGGTATGTCCGGCGGAGGATCTTGAGGAGATGCCGGTCGTTACCGGACTCTCCCGCCGGCTCTGCTAGGAATTCAAGGAGAACGAACAGTTCGCGTTGCTGACTGTGTCCGCACCTCTTGACAGGGCAGATGGCCACTGCGACTGAGAGTGCGCCGAGGAACCAAACCGCCGAGGGGTCAGAAACCTCGACGGGTGCGAGGACGATTCCCATAATTGCGCCAACGATCCAGATGTCTACGCCATCCCCGGATGAGCCCATGGATATCACCAGCCCAGCGAGTTCGACGGCCGCGGCCTCGGCGACCAAGAGCCCGGAGCACGATGTCAAGATCAACGGAGGGGCAGGCGACCGCCTGCCGCCACCGGCCCCGCAAAACGAAGCGTCATCTTCGGAAAACATGATGCCGGCACCATCCGCGGCCGCGCCCGCCGTCCACCAGCCCAAGGTCCAGACGGCCTTCATCCACAAGCTATGGAGGTGCGCTCCCTCCCCCGATCCACCCTGGCTGCGGGCGCTAAATCTCGTGGCAGCATGTTGGAAGATCCCAAAATACAGCACCTCATCTCATGGACGGCGAACTCAGACAGCTTCGTCATCCAGCCGTCTCACGAATTCTCCAGAGTGCTAGCGTAGGTCCTAGCCCCTTGTTTTGCCCGTTGACGCTGCTGTTGCTGAGCCCGGACAGTCAGTACTTCAAGCACACCAACATCTCCTCTTTCGTACGGCAGCTCAACATGTACGGGTTTCACAAAGGTATGTCCACGAGGTATGGCCGGGTTCTGCGGCATCGGGGATGGGCCGCTGACAGGCACACAGTGAGCGACGTCTTCGCCCACGGTACGCCCGACTCCACCATGTGGGAGTTCAAGCACGGCAACGGCAACTTCAAACGGGGAGACATGGTTGGGCTGCGCGAGATCAGGCGCCGGGCGTCGCGCCATGCGTTGGTGCACCGCGAGTACAACAACCAGAAGGCGCCGCCGTCGCAGCCTGGTACGCCCGCGGAGCCCATGGCGCCCATACAGGATGTGGCCAACCCCAGAATCAGCAACATCGAGCACAGGCTCTACGAGATGAGCGCTCGGCTGCAGCGCTACGAAGAGAACGCGCAGTGCATGCAGGTCAAGCACCAGGCCATCATGGACACGGTGGCCCGCTTGCTGCAATTTAACCAGGACCTGTCACGCGCCGTTCTAGCCCTGGCTCCGAGCCCTGACAACCCGATACACCGGGACGGTAAGTGAGGGTCCGTCACGAGCGTGTGGAGTGGAAACAGTATAGCCTAATATTCTTGTTAGTCTCGGCGTTACAGTCTGAAGTCCAGCGGCAGATGGACATGTTCCGCACCCTGGACGAACCCCACGATACGATGTTCGCCAGTACCCGTTCCTACTTCTCAAACGTGGAGAACGCGCCCGTCTCGCCGCGGCAATTACCCCAAGATGATCCCCGCAGGACCAATCTCGCGGTCCCGCAGCCCCGGCAGCCAAATCACTACCGGCCGTCGGTGCCGTCCAACCTCTCCATCAGCACCCGGCGTCCATATGGATCAATAGGCGGCAATAGCACCCAGTCATCCCCGTCCTCAATCCGCGTCCATGCGCCGCCGCCGCCTCCTCCGGGGCCGCACCCTCTAGCGAACGTCGAGCTGCCGCCCGGCAGCCTCGCCCGGCGCCATACCTCGGCCGACATCCGTGCACACGGCTGGCAGCCCAACCCGCCTCCTTTCGCATCCGGGCCCCCTTCTTCACAGTGGCCGTCGTCGCCGAGCCGTCTACCCATCCCCGACGACCAGCGGTTCCGGGACTCCTTCGCTCAGTACTCACTGAACGCCCCCTCCCAGCCCCACTCGCGGCCAGCCACGCCTCCCTTGCCGCACCTGTCCAACGGCGGTCCGCCGCCCGCGGTGGACGCGTTTGGCAGCTGGTCGTGGAACTCGGCGAACCGCAGCGACAACAGGAACCTCATGGTCAAGGACCACTCGGCGCCGCCCACCAGGAGGGGCAGCATGGCCCATATCCTGAACCCGACCGACACGGCCGAGCGACCGGACGAGGATGGCTTGGACCCGAGGGGAGACGACGACCGGAAGCGGAAGAGGTTGCAATGATGTGTCATTCTCTGCCCAAACGTTACCGCGCTAGCACCCGGCCTGACGGCCCTGATATCTACATCATCATCATCTTTCGTCCTTCCCTTAGACCCCGTCGTCCAGCTCCCAAGCAAGCCATCCTGAAGATTCCATCTTGGAGATATCATAATCTTGTGAAATGCTTTCTCATTCTGTTGTATTTTAACGGCTGGATCACTTTTTTCCTCTTCCATGGCAATTTCAATGCCGCGGTTCTCTTGCTCTCTCCATGCATTTTTTATCCACAGCAGGAACGAAAGATGGAAGTTAATAATCTACCCCAACTAACAACTTTAATTCGGCCGCAGCCATCGCCGCCCGTTTTCGACAGCTAGTTAAGCCCGCGCTCCTTCATCCATTTGGTTGAAATTGGGATCTGGGAGGAGTTAGGAAGACTGCAGTCAGTCTCGCCTATCTGCATTTTTCCGGATTTCAACATTACATAGGAGGTTATCTGGTTGTGCCGCTTCCCATTTTTTTCTTGTTTCCTTGTTTGAGGCATTCATTTTTCTATCGGCAGTAAGGTAGTCATTTAAGCATTTGCTCCCTCGCGCAGGAGTTGGGAAGGCTTTTGTTTTAGTTGAGGTTGAGGTAGTTTTGTATGGGACGGAGGATGTGAGTTCCATTATTGGGTGAATACCTAGGTACCTTGGTGGAAGAACAGCGAGGAGGACTGACTGACTGGGTGGCGAGTCAGTCCCGTTATTGCGCTTTGTACGATGACTGTTGGAAGTATGGTGGTGCTTTCTGTTGGTTTGCAGGAGGCGAGTGTCCCTTTGCTTTGCTTTGCTTTGCTTTGCATAGCTGGAGTGGGCGATTGGCAACCAGCGCACTCCTACATGGGCGGTTCGTGTCATGGTTGAGAGAAAAAGCACTTTTGATTTTGTTGCCTGGCTTGGATAAGGTAATGTCTAGGAGCGCAGCTGTCCTGTATCTCGCAGCTATGTCTAGGGTAGTAGTTGTGACACACTGCTGCCAATGTTGTAATTTCGCTCTCGTGAAGATCCCAGGGTTGTCTAAGGAAGTATGGGAGGGTCTTTCTCCCTAATGGAGGTTCGGCTTTACGCTCTTGTTTTGTTTGTCTGAGGGGCTTAGGCTGAAGGATGCGTATGATGTTGTTCCCGGGTCAGACGCCTCATTTCCAAGAATGCCAGTTCTCAAACCCGCAAAAGGCAGCAGTGTTCTCGAGCCGAGCCAGGTTGACGCAATTTGCCTTGAGAAGATATATGAGATGTTGCATCCAGAGCACGACACTACTTGGATAGAGCCGAGGCCTCTGCATCCTCAATCCCCAGCCTCCAACTCAAGCTTCCCATCTTTCCCCTTCTTCTTTTTCTTCTTGTTCTTCTTCCTCTTCTTCTCTGCAGCCAACTGTTCCTGCCCCGCTCCAGGCTGCCCATCATTTCCTCCCCCCGCCCCGACGCCGGCATCCGCATCACCCATAGCGACATCCCCATCTCCCTCACCTGTCTTTGTTGCATCAGGCTCCAGCACAGCAGCACCCGGGCCTTTCTTCTTCCCCTCCTCGTCCACCGACTCATCGAGCCGAACTTTCTTCCTCGCCGGAGCGTCCACACCCCTTGCTTCTTCTCGTTCCCTTTCCTGTCCCCCTCCTCCTTCGGAGTCCCCGCTGCCCGCCTCCGTCCCCTTACTAGCCTTGACCCTCGCCCGCACCCCCGCCTTGACAAGCGAGCCCTTCCCAACTTCCTCCTCGCTGTCGCTGTCCTCAGTCCCTCTCTTCCTGCTGGCCTTGGCCTCGGCAAGCTGGCGCGCCGCGTTCCGCCCTAGGACCTTCCTCCGCAACGCCGCGGTGTCTTTGCTTTCTGCATTCTTGTTGGATGAGGAGGAAGCGGAGGAAGGGGTGGGGGAGGGGGATGGGGAGTAGCCTATCCCTGCGTTGATGGGTTGCGAGTACAGTTCCCGCTCGTCTTCTATCCTGCTGCTGCTGCTGCTGCTGTTTTGTGAATTGGATTGATGCGGGGTTGAGATGTTGGAGCCAAAACCATTGGGGGTGGGAGAGTGATTGGTGGTGGCGGTAAGGGAGGAGAAGCCGCCCCCTTTTCCCTGAGTGGTGCTCCCCTGTGTGGTGGTCGTGCGATGCTTGGACAGGGTTGACGTGATGCGCTGATGCTTGGCTACCCCCAGGGCGATGCGATTGAGGATTTGGTTAACGTCGGCGGGGATGGGGAGTTTAGGTTTGGGGTCATCTCCATTGGTGGACATGGTGGGAGATGCAGTTGCGGTAATGGTGAGAACGTTAGTGAGTTAAAGTGTAAAGTGACCGAGTCTTGGCTGAGTGTATGGAGCACAGCTGTAATGGTTGAACCGAGCCAACCTGCAACTACCTTCGGTCATGTAGGTACACCCTCGTTCTCAAAATCCCTGTTTGTAACCCAGAAGATGAATGTGAAATCCAAAGTTGCCTGCCGCATGCCAGTTATTCAAGTGTTGAGAATTTGATGCTTATCTGGTTTCACCAGCTGATTGGCCGATGGATAAATCACTGTGCCTTGCAAATGACAGGACGTCCCCACTCTTTTGGTGTGCCACCCACCCCCAATTTTTCGAGTGCTGGCATCATGGTAGATGTGTTGAAATGCATTGTGACGAACCCAAGGTGCCCCTATCCTCTGAGAGGGACAATCTGGTTGAAGGTGGTAACAGAAGGGGTGATGGTTCAGTGAAGCCAAAAGGTTCACAACAATGCTTGCCGCAATGTCTGCACAATAGTAGGTGAGAACTATTGCTTGAAATTGCTCACTGCAGAACCCTCAGAGTTCTTCAGAACGAGTGACTATATACTAACTATCTAGCGTGCTCCAGGGCGCTCTCTAGAGCTTCCTAGAGCAGGTGCTCTCTCGTGCTCTCGAGAGCACCTTGTGGACAAAACCCCACTTGCGAGGCACTCCGCAACTCACTTCAGAATTAATCATGACTCTTCTTCTTACTACTCCATACTGCATACAGCATATTCGGTGCCTTTCCGCATCAGCAAGTATCCAAAACACCACTCCCGTCCTTCAAGCGATCTCACCATCCTCGGCCTCGAAGAAGGCAACCGGCACGCCATGGCCCGGCGCGCCCACGATTTCCGCCTTGTGAAACTGCGCATACCAGTCGCCGCGATACTCCAACCGCTGATACTTCTGCAGCAGCCGAACAACTGTTCAAACCGCATCCATCATTAGCCATCATCATCATCATCGTCATTATCGCTGCTCACGCTCAGGGAATCGAAGTCAGAAGGAAAACCTACGGGTAAAGGCCATCTCAGTCATAGAAAAATTCTGCCCGACGCAGATCCGCGGCCCGCCATTGAACGGAACGTAGTTCCACGCCTTCGGCGTCCAGCCATCCCACCTCTCAGGACAGAACAGCGCCGGATCCGCAAACTTCTCCCCATTTGGCCCCCTCTCAGGATACAGATCGCTCCGCCGCTGCATCGCCAAGGTGCTGTATACGACGGCATCCCCCTCCAGAACCGCGATATCCGGCTGGCCCGGCTGTCCGGGCAATGTCGTGTCCTGCAGCGCCGCGCGCAGATTGTACGGCACGGCCGGGTACAGGCGCAGCGTCTCGTTAAGGGTGTGGGTGAGGTAGGTCATGCTCTTGAGGTCGTCATAGGACGGGGCGCGGTGCGGGCCGACGGTGGAGAGGACCTCGTTGCGCAGCTTGGCGTAAGCGGCCGGGTAGTGGGCGAGCTCGTAGATGGTCCACGACAGAGTGGCGGCGGTGGTGTCGCGTCCCGCGATGAGCACGGCCATGAGCTGGTCCCGGATCACTTTGGCGTCGCGCGTGAAGCGGGCGATGTTATGCAGGAAGGTGAAGTCCTTGTCCGAGCTGTTGGACAGCTTGTCGAGTTCGGCGGGGGAAAGGGAGAGGGTGCGATCGATGAACGGGGAGATAAAGCGCTCAAGGACGCGGATTCCGCGAGTGTAGCGGTGGGTGGGGATCACGAGGCGGAAGGGGCTGTGAGTGTGGTCAGTTAGGGGAAAGTTTGGTTGGGAAAGGGATGAGGACAGACGAAAGAATGGTGAGGAGCATCTGGATCCGTTGGACGTCTTGAAACGCGGCTACGAATTCGTGCTTCGGGCTGCTAAGGTGAGTAACATAATCCTCGAATGGATGCGGAGAGTCAAGGCATGCTCACTTGTTCAGGCTGTTGACGCTTCCGCCTAGCAGGAAGTCGGTGGTCACGTCGAGCGTCATGCGGTAAAAGAGATCCATCACGTCCACAGTCTGTCCCGAGGCAGGCAACTCGCTGATGAGGGCACTCGCCCACCTGCCAAAGATCTCGAGATCACGGACTCTGTCCTTGACGAACATGGGCCGTATCAGGGCCCTACTGTCCGACCACAGCTGGCCATCCGTAGTGAAGATGGAGTCGCCCAGGAAGGGACTCCAAACCTCGTGGAACTGCTCCCCTTTGCCATACTCACGGAATTTGGTCGTCAAGATCGTTTTGATATGCTCAGGCTCTCGCGTCATCAAGAAGCGTGTTCGGCCGAGGAAGGCGATCTCGACACAGTTTGGACATTCTGGAGTGGCCCAGTCGAAGACGTGGTTGTAGAAGTAGTCGAGTTTGTTCTTTGTCTGGCAGTAGCCGGCCTTCATGAAGAACGGGAGCCCTGGACTGGTTAGACATGTCAGTCCGCTTCAAATAGTTCTCATCTCCTTACCGAATACGGGATTAGTTGCCAAAACAGGAGCCCGGACAGCGCCGAGTCTGCGGATCTTGCGGTCCACGATAGCCCTCCGTGTCACAAAGAAGAGGGCCAGGCAGCTCAGGATGAGCCCCGATGTGTACAGCGGGCCTAACGCGAAGAGAAACCCGAGCATCTTATTGGCAATACCTGGTTTTGACCAAAGCTCAAGAATATGTCATATAGACGGTTGGGTTGTTGCGAGGAGGTAAGACTGTAAGAGTGTCGCCATGGGAGGTTCCAACGCCTAGAATACCGTAGGCACCCAGCCCGCTCCCCATCCACCAACGGCTCATTCCCGGTTCCCATGACTGACTGACTCGGGAGGCTCTTGGATCGTCGGGAAGGTCCCGCACATGTCAATGGACAGGCCGCGGTTGCGGGGCACCCCGCATCTCTGGGAGCTCGTTGGAGGCGGACGGGATGTGGGAACCAGCTCGATCTCCGTCATCTTGCCATGGACTGGGGTCGGATCCAATGTGATAAAGCATGGAACTAGACGATACGCGCGGGATCGGCGGGGTTAACTGAGTTCGGACGCGTCGTTGCCATGTGGTTGAACTACGATACCACAGCTTAGAAACGTCGAGATACCACGCCGGGAAGTTTCCGGTTCTCATCGTCAAAATATTTGAAGACATACACCTGCGACCGGTCTTCCACTGTGAGAGACTTGGGATTGACTCGTCTCCAGTCCGTATGCAGAGCAACTGAAGAGGTGGATATACAATCAATGTAGCTTGAATTCCCATGCTACACACCTACTTGTGAAGGACGCCGAGGGAAGCCCTACCGGTCGGGTCCATCCCGCTTCAAAGCCAATCGAAAGACTTCGTGGTGGAGAGCGTTTTAGCGTATGACGGAGCAAAACTCACTTCTGGCACCGAGCAGCCATTCTGTGATGTGCTGCTCTGGGTCAACAACTCATAGGTAAGTCGATGGCGGATAAGTAATTGGAGGAAGAACTTGCCTGTATCATTCGCATATAAGCTGGCGTTTAGTGCATGAGCGCACATTGGGCTGTATCGTACCCAAATATTGTACATTATTGCAGCGGATGTTACGAAATAACAGAGACCCCGAGCGGTGACCCAGACCATAGGTCACACGACAAGATTCTGACCTTAGACACTTTCAATCGAATATCGTCATCGAGTATCGTTCAGGCCTAAGGTGTGATTCAGGAGTGTATTACTACTAGTAGCACAAATGTGGAGTTTCGACTAAATTAACCCTAACCCCAGAGTTAGGTTGTCAAACTACGAGCGGCCAGAAGCGGTTTTCTGTTCGTCTGAGAAGGAACAGAGGATCACAAGACCACTAGCAGCATTACTTACGTTAGGGAGTGCGTCCTAGCAAGGCTCTATCAAGGGCAGACATCCGCTAAGTGCCGCGCGGTTCCTGCAGTGCAAAAGACTGGAAGTTATAATGCTTCAAGGGTCGTCCGGCCTGGCCTCTCGACACGATGGGCCATGTTTGGAATCCCTTCATAACAAATCCGCCGTGGTCCTAGCTTTTGACCGCACTCTTGCCTATGACAAGTAGGCAAATATCAAGCCTGTTCCATGATATCCGTATGTGTACGTGGAAGAGCTACCTTCCGGGGTACACAGTAAGCGAGCCCGACTTGGTTTTGGAAGGGATGAACCGATGGAAATGGCAATGCCGATGCGCTTGTGCTGTGCAGATGGCAATCCTCGGATCTGGCTGGTTAACGTTATTGGTCCGGGAATTCCCGTGTTCCAGAGCTCCAGACTGCCAACCGCGACAGCACCCTTTTGAGTCCAAAAGTGAGCTAGGGCCCCTTTCGACCAACACAGCATTTTCTGGCGACATCACCGGCGACCTCATCACCCTGCGGCGTCCAGTTCAAGCCCGTTCACAATGTTCAGACTCGGTCGCAGCCGCGCATTGGCGTCGGCGCTTGGCGCGCCCAAGGTTCGAATTCCCTCGCCGACAGACTCGCCTCGACCGCTGCGAAGCTTCGCGATCTGAAACTGACAATGCCGCAGGCTTCTCCCTCAGCCAGACTCCCCAGCATCGCGCAACAACAAAGGAGAGCTCTGAGCATCCACGAGTACCGTTCGGCAGACCTCCTCCGTCAGGTAAGAGAATTGCAATTTCTCATGCTCGAATGCACTCCTTATCGACAGGAATTGCAGGCCTCGCTGACGCGGTTCGACCGGCAACAAACAGTATGGCATTGATGTCCCGAAGGGCTCCGTCGCGACGACGGCCGCGGAGGCCGAGGCGGTCGCGAAGCAGATCGGCACCGACGACATGGTGATCAAGGCCCAGGTCCTCGCCGGCGGGCGCGGCAAGGGCACCTTCGACAACGGCCTCAAGGGTGGTGTGCGCGTCATCTACTCGCCCACCGAGGCCAAGATGTTCGCCGAGCAGATGATCGGCCACAAGCTCATCACCAAGCAGACGGGCGCTGGCGGCCGTCTGTGCAACGCCGTCTACATCTGCGAGCGCAAGTTCGCCCGCCGCGAGTTCTACCTGGCCGTGCTCATGGACCGCGCCTCCCAGGGTCCCGTCATCGTGTCGTCGTCGCAGGGAGGCATGGACATCGAGGGCGTCGCCAAGGAGAACCCGGACGCCATCACTACCACCTACATCGACATCAACGTCGGCGTGACGGACGAGATCGCGCGCGGCATCGCCACCAAGCTCGGCTTCAGCGAGCAGTGTATCGAGGACGCCAAGGACACGATCCAGAAGCTGTACAAGATCTTCCTCGAGAAGGACGCGACGCAGATCGAGATCAACCCTCTCTCGGAGACGTCGGACCACAAGGTCATGTGCATGGACGCCAAGTTCGGCTTCGACGACAACGCCGACTTCCGGCAGAAGGAGGTGTTCAGCTGGCGTGACACGACGCAGGAGGACCCGGAGGAGGTGCGGGCGGCCGAGGCCGGGCTCAACTTCATCAAGCTGGACGGCGACATCGGGTGCCTGGTCAACGGGGCCGGGCTGGCCATGGCGACCATGGACATCATCAAGCTGAACGGCGGGCAGCCGGCCAACTTCCTCGACGTGGGCGGCGGCGCCACGCCGGCGGCCATCAAGGAGGCCTTTGAGCTCATCACCAGCGACCCCAAGGTGACGGCCATCTTCGTCAACATCTTTGGCGGCATCGTGCGCTGCGACGCCATCGCCCACGGCCTCATCAACACGGTCAAGAGCCTCAACCTCAAGATCCCCATCATCGCCCGCCTGCAGGGCACCAACATGGAGCAGGCGCACCAGCTCATCAACGACTCGGGCATGAAGATCTTCTCGATCGACGACCTCCAGAGCGCCGCCGAGAAGGCGGTCCAGCTGTCCAAGGTTGTCAAGATGGGTGCGTGGCCTCCTTGCTCTCCGGAAGGTTGAAAAAGAAACATATGACTAACATTGCGTCTCTCTCTACAGCTCGTGACATTGATGTTGGCGTTGAGTTTACTCTGGGTATCTAAGTGGGTATAATAGACTGGGGGAATCCCATATGGGGAAACGGTGGTGGTTGGCTTTTTCCCCCTTTTTGCCTTGTGTACAATCCACCCCAATGATGCAGTGCATGTGTAGGTAATCTGTATGTGTGTCCGTATATGTGGGAAAGAGAAGCGGACCACCTAACGCACCGCTAACTAGACTTTCGACTTTGGCAATGTCACTTTTTCCTTGTTTCTTTGTTTATCAGTCAGTCAGATTGGACGTTGTTTGAGTGTGTAGTGAGACGTTGAACTGGGCGCTTAAAGGGGCGGCATACGATAGGGCTGAACTTGGTTCAATGTCGATCAGTTACACAAAAGCACAGCCATGGGGTCCGAAAGGACCTCACTCACACTGCCTCACGCGCACTTCCCCCCATTCGCGGATAAGCTATGTAAGGTCAGGTATGGTTCAGCCGCCCTTTAACAACTGAAGGTTGAACAAGGCGGCACGGTCCGGTCCTGCAGCGACCGAGATGTGAGCCTGCATCATTTTCCTTTCTTTTCCCGTCTCCCTGTCCTTGCTGTAGTGCTGAACGCGCAGATGCTTTTTATGTGAAACTAAGCTGACCCCAGCTCAGGGTAAGGCGTGTGTGTCGGCCCAGCATTGTGTTGCTGGCCGGCAGTGGTGCGAGGAGTGGTCACGTGATCGCCCTCGCTTTGTGCTTTGGAGTTTGGACTTTGGAGCTCATGAGGCTGAGATGTGCCGTTTCATTCACCCTGGGCCGACCGGGCGTTGTGTAGTGTTGATTCTCATATTGCAGGATGGGAAAATCCCATATGTTCCACGGGCATGCGTGGTTCGAATGTTCCAAGTGTGACAGCTGCAGGAACGTGGCAGGTAATTCAAATTGATTGGGGGCCGGGCTGAGATAGCATATATTGAGTGAGATGGATATATGCCGTGTAGCACGGCATGAGGCACGGTGCACATACGAAGGAGTCGTGTTGTGTTTTGACAGGCTGGTAGTGCCGTGATATCCATCAACGTTGACATGGTGTGAGGCTGCGCGTGCGACGGGGCTTGTTCGGACTTCGCTCGGAGTGGATGTGGCGATGGTGCGGTTGACATATATACCTCGCTGTCAACTCGTGTTCAACGCTCGCCTGTCTCTGGGGATCATCTATGTGAATTCTCACTCTTTGCCCTGCTCAAAGGCATCAGCATCCCGCGGACGAAACCAGGGCAAAGCACCAAGCCAAGCTTACTTACATGCCGACACTCTCCCGGGACTTTACCCTCTCTATCAAAGACCAGCCAACCCGGCACCATAGTCCGCCTGGCAAACACCCGGAACTGGCTTCACCGTCAAGGGAAGTCCCCAGGGCGGCTTCTAGTTTTGATCCTCTGCTATTCATCACTGTATCATACGATTCGTATGATGGCCGGCCCACCGATCTGCCCCTGCGGCGCCTGCTTCGACTCGGCTCCTCAATACTATGTCCCTATCCAACTACAAAAGAAATCATCACAGCAGTCTACTCCTCCTTCAGCATATCACGCCAAGAGGGGGGGGATTGGCTATGGCATCGCGAGTCTGGGCGTCTTCGGTAGAAAGCTCCGGCGCTCGCGGAGTATCGAGAGCACCACCTCGACCTTGGTTGGGCTGACTGCCGATGCGCAGCCCATGGGCGTTTCCGACAAGACAGAGTGACAGGATTGAATATCAGTCCCTGGGAGCTTATGGGTGACGATGAGGTTCAAGAGATCATGGGTTTCTAGGAGGGTGTCCTAACGGAGAAGTGGGTTGGTTGGTCTGCGGACTGGCGTCAAATGAATGGATGACTGCACTAGTTGGATTGTCTCTTACTTCGTAATATCTTCTTGAATTATGCTAGATGCCAGCGTGTTTCATTTGTTTTGAGGTTGTGCTTCACACTGTTGTGAATCGGTGATGACGGAGGTCTGGGGTTCATTGTTATGGAAGGTATTGCGTTTATGGAGTCACGATTACAGGAAACGCTCTTATACAAATATATCACCTTGCGCCATCAAACGGTTTTGCTATGGCGATCGAATGTTCCCGGGTGGTTCTTCTCGGTGATAAGACTTGCCTGGGCTTTTTACTCTCGGCTCTAGTCCCATGTTCGTCCGTCTCGAGTCTATTTGCACAATGGTAGCTCGTCCTTTCATGCATAATGCTGGAGGAGGGTGCCTGTGAATTCTTTCGTCATCGCCACCGCACATAGTCTACTGAGGCCCTGCAAACAAGCATTCAATCCGCCGGCGGTCTCCCAACAGTCGTCCACTTAGCACCGTCCAGCACACACACAACCCTTTCCAGCGGAATGACGGGTACCTAGGTACCTTGGGTAATGTATAGACTCCACGGACCTACATGTCCTCATGTGTACTGTACCTTGAGCACAGCAAATTCCACACCTTCATTCAGAAAACCGCGGCCTCACTGGCATGATTTGCTCACCGATTTTAGGCTTAGTGATGTTCTTCCAGGCACTGCCATGAAATTTTCCCCTTCGCCAATGCAGTGAGCAAGTGTCCATTGATTTCAGTTCCCATATTCGAGCTCCGAAGTGTAAAGAACAAATGTCGGGGAGACCCTGTTTTCATGAATCCTGTTAGTCCGGTTGTGTCCCTTGCCATGAGCTTGCCTCCACAGGCGCTCAGAGCAAAACTTTCCGAAGCAGGTAACCGTGGACCAACTTGACATCAACAGTGTGGACATGTCTCGATGATATGGAGTCTTGAACTAGCCAGATAAGGCTCAGGTTGCAGGTAAGGGTGGTACTGTGAATCTGTGATGAGGAAATGCAAACAGTCATAGACAGCTTAGAGCACATATCACTGCTCTGTGGTCCTTTGACGAGCAAGAGCTTGACTACAACATGTTTTGCCCGCGTTGTCCGCGATATAAGACCACCAAGTCTATGTGAAAACACCGCTGAACGATGTCTGTTCTAGATAATGCAGGTGGAGTCGAATGATATTGTTTCCCTAAGTGTAGGGTGCAAGAGATATCCCTATTCCCCTGGGGTGAGCTAGGGTGATGTCTTTCCCTTGTATCTCCTAGTATATAATGTCTGCCAAACTGTGAGGAATTTTATTCAGATATGGTCAGATGTTGTGCCTCCCAGCAACTCCTGAGTAGACCTTACAGCTCCCTAGAAGCTTCGCTCAGATGCAGTGAAGCTGCGGTCTTTGCTGGTGTCTCAAATACAAAGTCCGCCGCACTATAGAAGCTTCGCACAACTAGAGTCGAATGGCGTGTTTTGTTAGCCAATCTCATATATATTCCGCCAAGCTATAGAACTTCACTCCCCTATAATGAAACAGCGGAAGTTGCTAGTGCTCCCTATACAAATTCCGCCAAGGTATAGAACTTCGCTCACCTATAAGGGAACGGCGGTTTTTACTAGTGCCTCCTATAGAAATTCCGCCTAGCTCTAGAACTTCGCTATACTGTAATCAAACGGCGGAATTTTCTAGTGCTCCCTATACAAATTCCGCCTAGCTATAGAACATTACTGAACCATAGTCGAACGGCAGAGTTTGCTAGCAACTCCCATATATTTTCCGCCACCAATGTGAATCCCCCTTTTACCCCTGAGTTCCGCCCTTGTTGCCATTACAACTCTGTTCTCCTTCGCCCTCGCAACCAGAACCGGAAACTTGACAGCTTCCACCCTTTCTTGCACCTCTCCTTCACCAACTTTCTGAACCACTTCCACTCTCTTCTCCCTCGCCCACGCTCCTTTGCTCCTTCAACTCCGCGCTCACCAACCCAGGGCGGAGAGTTGATGGCGTTCGGCATGCCCTGGGTCTCCCGTCATCACTACTGAACATTATTACTGCGGTGATTTGCTCCTCTCCCAGAAAAGCTCTCGATCTCACCGTCTCTGTCATCAGAGTACAAGGCGAAGCGTCCAGGGTGGCACTTGGAAGAAGTTCATTTGAATTCTGACGCAGGCACAGTTGGCTTCCTCCTTCCCGCTCCGCCGCCGAGTTTCTCTCTTTCCTCTTTACGACGGAGCTGCAGACTCGGCGGATGTTCATCTCTTCTTGCCTCCGGCACGACTGACTTTCCTTTCCTTCCTCCGCCGACGACTTCTCCTCTTCCACCGACCTCTCTTTTTATTTATTCAACACCACCAGCCAGCCTTTGCCAGCATCACCACGCACCAATCGAAGCAGACGAGGTTGACACTGGGCTGCTTAGTGACGCCGACCACCTGCTTTCTTGCGTCGATCGTTGGAATCTATATTTCTCAAGCTCTACATCCATCTTCTAACCATCTATCCTCATTTATCCTCGAAGAGAAGAGCTATCTCTGGTCTTTTTCGCGTCTGGAAACTCGATCTCCCCATGTCCTTTCGCCTTGGTCTCCAACCGCACCGGGAATTCAGGATGTCTCCACAACAGCTGGCCATGGGAATCGTCTTTTCTTCTAGCCCCAAGGTTCAGTCGGGGTCGCAGGTTTCTGAGCAAGACGACTCGGGGATATCTCAGCAAGTTGACTCTGGAAGCTCTCAGCAAGATGACTCTGAAATCTCTCAACAAGCTTACTCTCATCCTTCTCAGCATGATGGCTCGCGTGTTTCAGATCCAAGTGGTTCACTCCTCCCTGAGCAAAGCAGCTCAGTGGCTTCTGACCAAGGTATGTAACTTTTATCTTGGGCTAGCAGATACTCATAGCCAGGGAGGAGAGTCCTTTCGATTGGCACTACACCCAGTTACACAGCAGGAGTGCAACTACTCAATGACCTTTTAGGTTTTTTGACAGTTCGCTGCCTGGCTGGTGCCAATATGCTGGCCTTGGTTATATTGACAGGTCCTGTTATACCAGTCACACACTATGTCACAAGGGGCAATCTCTTTCTTCCTTGGGACTATTAGTATTTACGGCTGCCTAGACTAACAAAAGATCATTCTAGACCCCAAGGAATCTAGCGCTGAGAAGCCTAGTGTTCACAGCTGCGTGACTTCTGACGAACCTACTGAAGCGGCACAACAGTCAACACAGGTGAGTATCGTCGGACGTTCCTGGAACAGAAGATCCGGATCAAAGTCCCTCTACCGCATAACGTCTGAATCACTGCATACAACGTCTGAAGTGATGTTGTGACGTCTGACTTATCACAATCTATCTTATTCCAAACCGTCCCGTGTCTTGTCTTTGTCGCACGTGTTCACTGCAGTTCTCTAACTTCGTCTTATAGGAGTTCTCATCGTCTTATGTCGCACCTTTAACATCAGACGAGACATGGAACGACACATCGGACGATCCGAATACACAAAATCAGAATGAAGAGGAGGACTGGGCGGACAGCGGCGACGTGTGCGGCGATGACGGTGACGATGACGAGGAGGGCAGTTCCGACCTGTCTCGGCCTTCACGAAACGTGTGGCTCAGCGACGCGGAGAAAATGAGAGTGGCCTTCAAGAGGCTGCGGAAAAATGCCGAGAAGACGGGGCTCGACAGGTCCCCCTTCTTACCCACGACTGCGGCCGAGTATGTCGGCCTGAGGGCTGACATGGTGGAGGCCGAGGCTGCCCGGCTCAGAGCCAAGACAGAGGAGAGGGAGAGGGAACTCAGGGCGCAGCAGAACGCGCAGTGGAGGACGGTGTTCGTCGTCGGCGCCGCTGGGCGCATCGAGTCGAAGATCGTTCCCGTATATTACAGCGCCGCTGAGGCGAGCAGGTCGGACACTTTGGCCCGACCCTACTGGGCTCAGGGCCCGTACTTCCTAGACCCAGCTACGGCCTACGTATATCCTGTGACGCCATGGGCATATCCTTCATTCACACCCTCATTCCCCATCAGCAGTCAGAACACGGCCGCAGCTTGGGGTCAGCCGTTCTGCCTCCCTGCCCAGGCCACCAACGCTTTGGGTTATGCGCCTCCGGGATTTACACTCCCCCCTTCTTCGCACCTGATTCAACCCCGACGCATTAGTTCGATTCCTTTGCTGAGGGGCCTCGCCTCCCACGCCACTTCCCGCAAAGGCAAGGCCGAGGAGCAAACCGAGGGCACACACAACAAGCGGAACTTTCGCTGGCTCCACGATGATGACGATAACGACGACTCGGATGTCAGCTCCTTCACCCCGTCCGAATACCGGCCCGGCAGGCAAAGCATCAACAGCCCATACACAGGCGAGGACACCTCCGACGATCTGGAAACCGACAAATACCTATCCGACAGCGAAGACGAGGCTGCCCTGTCCGATAGCTCTTTCACGCCCAGCCCGTACCGGATCAAACCCAACAAGAAGGGTAAAGGCAGCAGCAGCAGCAAGAGCAAGGCAAACTACCTCGAGGGCAACCTCGACAACAATTATCGTCACCAGAACACCACCATCCCGATCCCCCCTCCAGCCCGCCTAATTCCCCTGGCAACCCTCCCCCTCTCATACCGCGACGGCCTCTCCCCAATCCTCTGTCTCCCCAACCCATTCAACCCCTCCACCGGCGTTGACCCCGAATGTGACTGGCCGTCCTACGCAGAGTACACCTCGGAAGGAGACGCCCGAGTCAAACAGAGATGCCCCAAAATCACCATCACAGTCACCTCCCCAACGGGGACCACCGTCGAGCTGGCACAGGGACCGGGACCGGAACCGGGACACGCACAGCAGAAAGAACATTCACTGGGCCGCTTCCTCCCCGTCCCGCGCCTCCGCGCAGCCATTGACCCCCGCCTGGGCCTGACGCCAGACGAGGTGGCGTCGCTCGTGGCTTGCGAGAGTAACAGCATTCCCTGGGAGATGCGGGCGATGGTGCCGGAGCGGTGGGATTTCCATCGCGAGCGGCGGGTGTCGGAGGCCTGGGGTCGTGGGTTCGCTCGTGCTCGTGCCTGGGGCGGTTGGGGGTTCTGGGAGAAGGTGGAGGAGGAGCAGAGCGAGCTTGCTGGGCTGAGGATGGTGAAGGAGTTGGTTGGGGATCATGACGTGGACGGGGATGGGGAGGGAGATCAGGAAGAGGAGGAGGAGGGGGAGGAGAATGGAGAGGAGGATCGCCCCGGCTCTGGCAGCTGCGAGGGACGCGTGGAGGAGGTGGTCGGGGAGTTACTGGATGAGCTGCAGGAGGTTTTGAGGCAGTATGGGGGCGCCTACTAACTGTGGTACTCAGGCGGGTTGGAAAGGGGACGCGGGTTTCGTTGGTTGCTTGCGTGGTTCGTTAGAGCTCGACCTTGAGTTGGGAGCTCAGATTTTCGGGTTCTGGGCGGGGGAAAGCATCGACGTGGGAGAAGAGAGCAGGGTCATCTCCTTCCCATTTTGGCCGGACCAGTCGAGGAGGGTCGGCGTTGGTGGCTCCGGGCTCAACGCAAAGGGCGCGGGGCAGGAGGCGACACTTCCGCGAGTCTATGGTCCTCAGTCTCTTCATGCTTCAGTTCGTGGCGATTTCTAAGCCCTTCGCGGGCTAACTTTGCAGACTCTATTGCTTCTTGACCATTAGGGTTCGTTCCTATAGCCAGAAATCAGAAGTACACTTCGCCCTATTGCCACACTGAGGCGGAGGACAACGCACAGCGATTGACTGGTGTACTAGGTAAGATACCTGGTAGTCATTTCAACTGGAGAGAACTTAAGAGCTGGATACCTGATAGGCAGGTCTGAGCTTGCAGTGTGCTCCAATGATCTATCACGACTTGCCGTAACCTATAGTACTTAGGTATGGTATTTATGCCTTGGTAACGTACCTCGTGGTATAAGGGGTAGTCGAGAGGATTGTTTTTGTATGTGGAAATTACGCCGCACTAACAGACGCTCCCTATGCCATATGAAGCCCCTGACAGTAACATACCTCTGTAATTACCTTACTGTGTAAACAACAAGGATCCGGGGATTCATTAGGTTAGGAAGGTTCAAGATCGAGGTTTTGTAGGTCGGATCCAAGGGATTCGGTTGGTCGTATCGTTTACGACGCTCTACCGTAGAAGGGAAAGTCTTGTGGAGGGATGTTCCGAACTAACAAACAAACCAGCATTGTCCTGCACAATGCACCCCTGGTTTGTTTGTTAGCGTCTGACTTGAAGACCGGGGTCAGCCCCAAGATTCCTATCGCAACGCTAGAACAGCCAATTCTCCTACAAAAACATTGGATTAGTAGAAATAAGCTTCCTGAGTATTTCTGGATACTCTATTTTACTGCGTTGAATTCAACCTTTATGGCTGTTTTGCTGTCTCTTTCTGAATTTCGGACCGGGACCCCTGTCACCAGTTCCGCGCTAACAAACAAACCAGGGTCGTATTGTAGTTTAGCAGCTCATATCAAGTTCAAGTTGTTGTAACCAGGGTGACCGACAGCAAGGAGACACCGCCGCCGCCACTGCTTATCAGCTCAGAGGCAACGAGGCTCATCTTCCGAGGTCTTGCACCGCAGGGCCGAGTCACACATTTATCCCACTGGCAGGGCAAATCGGATCTTGCGGCGAACCGCAATGTGAGCCGAGATGCCGGAGCCGGGTGAGTGGCAGATCGCAGATCATTGTCAATCTCACCTCATCTCAGCTGCTAGGTCTCCAATCTCAGCCGATGTTCGTCCTTCAGTTGTTAGGGGTTTGCAAGTAGGTATGGTTTTGCAAAAGTTTGGAAAATGGTCAGACCGCGAAGCCGACCTTCATCTGGCCCGCCAAAGAACACAACTGCAGATACAATACTGTCCGGTGTAGAGGAATCGTCAGCAGTCCATCAAACGACTGGACTGGCGGCGTCCCAGATCGGCGGCCAGATACAAGACGGCCCGCTGGCACTGGCAGCCGTTGCTTGCATATGATTCGCCGCATGTGATTGGCCAGAGAAGCTCAGAAGAAGCGAACGGCCCCCGGGTCTTGGCCCGCATCGGAGCGCCCCTGCTCCTTTTGTTTCAGATCCGCGCCTGTGGCATTCATCCTCCCTTGTGGCTTGCAGCGCGCCATATGCAAGAACTGGCGCCTGTCAATTGTTGCCTGGGATGACGGAGAATGACTGAACCAACGCATCTCAGCCACGAAGATTGTCTCGTCCAAATGAGAGAGGAAAGGCAAAGAACAAACAAGAAGAATTGATTTTCGAGATGTTCTGACCTGGAGCGAACTTAGTGCTAAACGGCCGGCGCCGTTGCCGCTGTTTGGTGCATCACACAGTAGTACATTACGGTACATACACATGTGTAACTGCCATAGCTTACCGTATCATTTAGAGCTTAGCATTTCATAGTGACTTCCAACAACTTGAACAGGAAACAGAAACTGGCACAGATTTGGTTAACCAATATCGGCCTGATCTTGTCATACCTTGCACAAAATCTTGCTAAGATGGCGTCGGAACTGCGACATGGCCACAGAAGTCCGAGTATTATTTCCCGTAATTGCATGTGGACGCTCGTACTGTACAGCTGTGGTACAGTACCTTTTTTAAGAGTCCCCTGTTCATGGCGAGACCCATTGTTGAGCGGCTGGCTCCTCCACTTTGGGCCCATTTCCATCTGCTGTCCCCTGGATTAGCGGAACCTCCCTCAATGAAAAAAGGGAGGTGTAAACGACACAAAACAAGAAGAGCCTTGCAAAGCGCATGCCGACCTAGATACGCCAGTTCTTGACGAGCTCGACAGCTTCCCAGACGGCGACGTACAATACCACTACCGGTCAGCGTTAATCTTTCTGGAATCGGTTAAAGTCCATGGGCACACGACCGCACGCTTGATCGTTCCAGCCAACACCGCCTTGCTCCTTGCTTCGCCAGCAGTAGAGACCGCGGGCTTGTGCGGAGGGCGCTTTGCCCTGTACACGCAAGGAGCCATGTCCGCCAACGACGAGACGGTGAAGCAGGACCCGCATGAGACGGAGGAGAGCACGGAGATAGAGGAGCCGCAACAGACACAACAGTCGCAAGATGCAGAGGGCCAGGAGAGCTCATCAAGATCGGCTTCAAAAAATGGCTCCGATAAGGACACGGTATGACCTTCTCCTTGTGTAGAGTCCCGGAGGCGGCGTCCTGCCACAACAGCAACGCCGCTCTCGGCTGCCTACACCATGCTGACCGTGGAACGTCACCCTGCAGGAATCGTTCGAGGACGCCGTCGAAACCGGATCGGTGCGCTCCTTGACCAAACGTCACCAGCCCATCAAACGTCTGTCCGACGGGGAGCGAACCAATTCCGAATACGGTGACGAAGCCTCGCAAACCGCTGCAGAAAACGGTAACCCAGACGCCCAAGAACAAGCTGCAGACACGAAACCTCCGCGCCCTCTCTCCCAGGTTTCCGCCGGAACTCTCGAGCCTGTCAATCTCGATGATGATGCGGCTGCAACAGCGGCTCCTGCTCCGCAAGGCAAGTTCTGCCGACTCAAATGAGAAGAGCCTCGACAACAGAGCACTGACCTGCTCCCAGAGAAGAGCTCGCCGCCGGCAGAGAAGGCATCGAAAACCATGTCCTTCAGCAGCATAACAAATGCGCTGCCCCCTATGCCCTGGTCGCCTCCAGCAAACGACTCCCGGTCAAAGAGCCCGCCCGCTGCAGGCGCCCAAGAAGCAGCTCCGGCAGCTGCTCCCCCACCGCCCGCGCCGGCGCCTACGGGCAGGAAATTCAATAGCCCGTTCTCTTGGCTCTCTAGAAGCTCGTCCAAAGAGCCGCCTGCCGTGCAGGCTAAACCCTCCACGCGAAGAAACACGGCCAGCTCAGTAGCAACTCTGACTAGCAATCCAGAGATGATGCTGAGCAAGCTGGAGGAGGAAAAGGAAGGGGAGGCAAGGGAAAATGGTTCGCGGAGCAGTCTAAAGGCCCGCTTCAAGCAGCTGCGAATGATGGAAGAGGTCGGCGCCCCCTGCGAAGGTGACAAGATTGCCGTCGCAGCCAGCGATGCGGGGGATGCTGGTTTTGGGGCGGTGCAACCCCCCCTTTCTCCATTACCGCCAATGCCAGACAAGAACCTCGCGCCAGGAACCGTTTCAGGCGTCAATGCCGGCCCTTCTTCCATTGTCGACGCCCCGGTGGACTGGGATCTCTGGCAGTCCGTTGTCTACGAAGGCCCCGCTGCAGTTGCCCGGACAAGCGCAGAAGAGCTGAACAAAGCGATCGCGACTGGCATCCCGAACGCCATCCGCGGCGTCATCTGGCAAGTCCTGGCGCAGAGCAAGAACGAGGAATTAGAAGCCGTCTACCGGGAGCTCGTGGTTAGGGGCACGGACAAGGAGAAGGACAAGGACAGGCGGAGCAGCGGGACCACAATAAGTGCCGCCATCAACGGCAGCGCCAAAGGCTCGGCGTCCTCTGCGTCGTCTGTTCATTCTGAGAACTCGGGTACCAACGGCGCGCCCTCACCGACTGAGAAGGATGCAGAGTCCTTGCGGAAGGCTCAGGCAGCCGCAGCTGCTGAGCGGCAGAAGAAGGAGAAGGAGGATTTGGCCATGCTGCACAAACTCGAGAAGACGATTAGGAGAGATCTCGGCGCCAGGACGAGCTACTCCAAATTTGCCGCCGCCCAGGGGCTTCAGGAGAGTCTGTTTGGTGTGTGCAAGGCATATGCGCTGTTCGACGAAGGCGTTGGCTATGCACAGGGCATGAACTTCCTCGTTATGCCACTTCTGTTCAACGTCAGTTGCCCTGATATCTCCGACATGTCGCTGCGGGAGTCTTGTTGCTGACATACCCAACAGATGCCAGAAGAGGAAGCATTCTGCTTGCTGGTGAGGCTAATGAACCAGTACCACCTGCGGGATCTCTTCATCCAGGACATGCCCGGCCTCCACCTGCACCTGTACCAATTCGAACGGCTCCTGGAGGACTTCGAACCGGCGCTCTACTGTCATCTGCGGAGACGCGGCATCTCACCACACCTCTACGCCACACAATGGTTCCTCACCCTCTTCGCCTACCGCTTCCCGCTCCAGCTCGTCCTCCGCATCTACGACCTGATCCTTTCCGAAGGCCTCTCCGCTATTCTCAAGTTCGGCATCGTCCTCATGCAGAAGAACGCTGCCGCCCTCCTCGCCATCTCCGACATGTCCCAGCTCACCACCTTCCTCAAAGACCGCCTCTTCGACGTCTACATCGACTCGGCGCCATCCTCCAGCTCCATCCTCGAAAACGGCTTTTTCGGCAGCAGCTCCAGCAGCATCGACAAGGAGGTCTACCGCGCAGACCAGCTCGTCCGCGACGCCTGCGAGGTGAAGATTACGCCGGAGATGCTCAAGGCGTACCAGCTCGAATGGGAGGAGAAGACGCGCGCCGAGAAGGAGCGGGAGGCCGAGCTGGAGGCCCTGCGCGCGTCCAACGCCAGCTACGCCAGCCGCCTGCGCAAGCTCGAGGAGCGCCTGCAGGAGGTGGACGCCGAGCAGGCCTCGCTGGCGACCGAGCTGGTGCACACCAAGGTCGAGAACAACGAGCTGCGCGACGAGAACGAGGGCCTCAAGATCCAGGTGCAGGAGCTGCGCATCGTCATCGAGAAGCAGCCCGCCGAGCTCGAGACGGCGTGGCAGGCGGAGCGAGACGACCTCATGAAGCGCAACGAGAAGGTGCACGAGGAGAACCAGCGGCTGGAGAAGGAGCTGTCGGAGCTCGAGGAGGAACTGGTCCAGACCAAGATGCGGTATGCTGAGGTGAGTTATCCTTGCTTGCTTCCTGTATTCTGTGCATACTCGCGGGAGACTGAACTGACCGGTCCTAACACTAAACGCAGATCAACTCGCAACATGAGAACCTGACAAGGAAATGGACCGACCTCAAGCGGCAATTCAATCAAGCTTAGCTTAGTTAGCTTACCTTAGCCTAGCTTAGCTCCACCTCTGTCTAAGTACCGTACCTATGCTCACCTCACCTACCCTACCCTACTCCGTTCCTACCTGCGTATCCATCTGCCCTCGCCTTTGCGCAAAGGCCACCCACATGCGCCCGCAACAGGTCGGGTCATTCGTTCTTTGGCAGGGCACCCCATCCCGCTTCGTTCGGATCCCCTTTGTGAAGAAAGAAGAGCAACTTCGCCAAGCCCTCGATAGTGAGCCTCGATAGCTGCCACAATGAAGGTGCAGCGATCGCATCGGGCAAGCTGCCTAGCTGGGTGCGTGCGATAGGGTGCCAAAGGGCGAAGAGCGAAGCCGAACTAGCGGACGGGGTAGTGCGAGAGAGAAGAATGGGTGTGAGTTTTCCGTGATCACGAGCGAGAGGGATGGGGAACAGAGAGAAGGTCGGAAGTGGACGGAGGAGAAGAGCAGCAGGGCAAGGGAGGCAGGCCAGCGGAGAGTTGGGAGGAAGTAGAGGGAGCCCCGTGCCGGGTTCGATATACGATAGCTGTACCAGATGCAACACATTGCGGGGAGATGGAGTCGAGATGCAAAATATCAATCAGGTCGATCGCATGGACTGGGGTGAGGGCGAGATGGATGGACGGACGCCGGACGGATGGAATGGGTTTGCATGTCATGATCGGTATTACCCTACCACTGCTGCTCTCGGATGCTGCTTTCGCAACCATCACTGCCACATCATCACACGGGTTAGACTACTACAAGCCTTGGGTTTGTTTTCATGGTATTCTTCCAAGCAATTGATTCATGCATCCATTGACGCTAGTAGGGGATCAATTCCATGGATAGTCCAATGCTGAACTGTACACATCCGAGCAGAAAACGTCACAACGCATGCGGACATGGAACATACTGAAAGTCTGGATCGATTGATTTTGCTCGGGGCCGCTGCTCTCACGGTGGTGGTATTCGTTTGCCATTGCCCTATATCCCTGCCAAGCCCTGTTACCGGTGACGAAGCAACTGGAAATCAAGTTGCAATGGCCGCCTCATATTTTTGATACCCGCAGACCCCACCCAGTGGCAACGCAACCAGAAATGACCCATCAACACCTAGGCAAAACGCCGATGCGAGCTTCCCTTGTGCCCAGACACGTTCCTCCCAACCTTCATCACGCCTGCCAGCTCCACTCAACACTTACTTGTGGAGCTTGCGCTGGTAGAAGGCGAGCTCCTCACCCTCTAGGATGTAGCCATCGCAGCGGCCGGACTGGCCGGGACGGCTCGAGATGACGGCGTACAGACGACCAGCCTCGAACTGCTTCTCGAGAGCGGGCTCGACCTTGCCGGAGGCGGCGAAGCGGGCGGCCTGCTTCTTCTCAACCGACTTGCTCTTCTTGGTCTCCTCAACAACCTGGCCCTGCTTCTGCTGGCGACGGCGACCGAGGGGCTGGCCGTAGTGAGCCTCGTACCACTGACGGAAGGGCGCAGCGTCGACCTGGACAACGGCGGACTTGGTCAGGGTGTTGGTGCGGACAAGCTCGTTGTTGGAGGGGTGGTCTGCACATGCTAGTCAGCAAGGGTCGAATCCTAGAGCAGGACCTCAGAAGCAAGAGCGTACATGCGACCACGATAACGCGGGTCTTGCGGGTGCAGCCCTCCGAAGCCCAGGCAAAGTTGCCCGAGTCAAGACGGAGCGCACGGTATTTGTGGTTGCCACCGCGGGTGCGGACAACGTGGATGCGCTTGGCACCGATACGGGTGTTCGCAGGCTGGCGACCCAACTCGAAGGCTCTCTTCTTCCCTGCACGCAGCTGTCAGAAATAGTTCATTTCCATGTGCGTATAACAGGCTCAGAACGCATGGGGTCGGTTCCTGCGGCAGCTTGCTTGGCCGTCGCTCAACCGGAGCGAGACAAAACAAGCCACCACAGAAACCTTCCAAGCGGACCTTCGAGCGCCCCTTGTGCCGAGGGGCGTTTTCGTAGGAGTAGCGGAACGAAGAGGAAGAGGTCAAGACATACGGTAGAAACTGCAGCGCAATCAATGTTAGCAACCACCGACGAGAAGCCATCCATATATCTATGGGGAAACAGCAAAGGGGGAAACTTGCGCTCGCTTGGCACCGGTGGCGGCGCGCTTGTGCCGAGAGTCCCGTGAGATACCCATCTTGACTGTCTCTGTCGAAGGAGGCTCGAGTTAGTGTTCATGTTCGTAATGCAAACCGACGGTGGGATTGCGGTCGAGGGTGGGAGGACTTCGTGAGCCACCAGCAAATCTCGAAATAACTAACTGACGGTCGCGTGCGTCGAGGGAATGGGGCAATCGAGCGGGACATCACTTACCTCGCTGGTCGTTGACTGAGCGGTTGTGAGAATGTGGGATCCGAGGAAGCGATCGATTTTGGAAGTGTGGGCGAAAAAATTCGGTAGCACAGTTGAACCGCTGCCGGTGGGAGCCCTATGGATCCGTGCACAGACCAGATTGACCCCACGCCTATGTCAAGCTCTCAGCCTCGTGCCGCCAGCCCCTTGCTCAGCTCGGCATCGTTGGAGGTCGTTACTATTATAGGAGACAACCCACCTGGAAGAGAGTTTTGATTCAGAATTCTGGCATTCACATAAGCAGTCATGACTAACCTGCTCGGTGCTGTTGACTGTCCTTTCTTAGATTTAAACCCTCATGTCTGTGGAACTCAGTTACTGCGCAACTACTACGTAATAATAGCAGGACTTGGGGGGACCTTAGGTATTGCGATAATATGTTGCATTTAGCAGCCTCTCTAACTTCGGTATCTACCAAGCTGTCCCCATCTCGACCAAGCAGCAAGCAGAGGAAAAGCGACCTGCACTTCGCATTTCCTCACACTCTTGCATGGTCCGTCGAAGGGCAGTTGGCAATGAAAAGAACAACATACAATCACTGACCCATCACACCGCCAAAAAAAAAGCATCACCGTTTTGCCGCCACTTCCATCCGGCGCCCACCTGAAAATGCGATCAGGAAACACGATACCAGACAAATACATGGTTCAATGCTGCTGCCAACAGGGTTGGGCAATTTATGCCCTCCTCCATACCTCCATTCTACCTTCGCAACCATGCGAGGCACCCTCCTACTTAGGCGAAGCCGAAGTAATCGCTGCCGGCCGTGATGGCCTTGAGGAGCTGGCTGCGGAGAATATCGTAGCTCTCATACTCGGGAAGATCGAGTTCTGATGAAACAAATTAGCCTCGAATCCTCGACGGATAGAGCCAGGATGGGAGAAACTTACGGTTGAAGCAAGTGTGCGAGCTGGGCAGTCGGTCTTTGTTGCCATAGTCGCGGTGGATGTTGAACCGATTGACACCATTCATGCCTTCCAACTCCTTGAACCCGTTCAACGGAACCTTGGACGTGCCAGTCACGAATTGGAGAAGCTTGGCGCGCTCTTCCTTGTCAAATGAGCGTACCGCGCGCCAGAACCACTGAATCTGCTGGGATGCCGCAGTGTAGTTGTGATACTCGGTGTTGCTCTTCCAGTCGTCCACGTCGATATCTGGCAGGCCCGAGATGAGAAGCTCAAGCTCCTGCTCGTTGAAGATAGCGATGAGGTCTGCGGGAATGATGTCATGGAAACCTAGACGCATAACACATATCAGCCATACTGAGCCTATCAGCACACTTGGTTCAGCGAGTTCCCACTTACCCTTCAGGAAGTGCTCCATCTGGTCCTTGACCGATGTGAGCAGCTTGTGTTCCACAATCAGCCGCACATATTCGTGCTTGTTCTCCTCTGTGACTGGGACGTTGCGGCCGTTCGGGATGAGGTCCACGACCTTCGTCACGCCAAACTCGTCGTCCTCGACCGAGAAGGTCTCGGTAATGATGTCGGTAATATCGTTCTCAAGCATCCAAACAAGCGACTTGTAGTAGTCTGGATCGAACGACTCCATGTCCTTGACCGACACAGGCTTGCCGAGGATGCGCTTGTAGACGGCACGACTGAAGTAGCAGTCGAGGAGACGGCCCTCGTAGAGAGCCTTGCCGATGATGCGACCAATGAACTTGAAGAACATCAGATGCTCATCGTTGATACCGCTGAGCTTGTTCGGGTGGAAGGTCGTGCGGTCCGACGAAACGGGGATGAAGAGTGCGTAGTTGGGGTCGAACATTTGGCGCGCGAGCACCTGGAACCACTCGCGAGTGACGCCCCCGGCATCGACACCCTCCTCGCCGTGGAAGCGGATGTTGAGCTTGCCATACTTCATCTCCGGGCCCGACTTGAAGTAGAGCGACTTGAACGAGTCATGGAAGACGTGTTCTCGGCGAACCGAGAGGTGCAGTGAGGGGTATTGAGGCCTCTGCTGGCCGGTCTTCGCATGCACGCTGCGGTTGAAGTAGTTCCGCTTGTTGTCGAACTCGAGGACCTTGGGGTTCTTGACGAGCAGAGAGAAAGTTCCAGACATAAGCTTGGGGTTCTGGCGGACGAGCTCATTCAGGATACGTCGATGAGCCTCCGTGAAGGTGAAGAACAGGCTTGCCATGCGGTTCTCGGGCGGCGGACTAGAGAGGAGCATCTCCTTCGTCTGCGAGGCTGGCGCGTCGTCCAGCGTCGTGTTCTTGCAGACAACCATCAGAGACTCGATCAGTGGCAAGAGGATCGTTGCCACGTTAATCGTGTTCTCCCGCTGCCGAATCGCACTGAGGCAGGCGCCCAGCTTTTCCCACATGATGCCGAAAGTTGGGTTCCAGTACAGCGACCCCAGGAGATCTTCCTTGCTGTCTTGTGCACTGTCGTTTGACTTCTTGCCCTTGCTATCAAACAAGTGGTCCAGCGCAGTCAGGACTCGGAGCAACTTGTTCTGTTCAGATGCACCTGGCGAAAACTTGGCCAGTGCGACTCCCTGGATCTCTGTGCCTGATTCCGCCCTGAGAATGTGCGGAAGCAGATCATCGAGGTCTGACACGATGTTCTCGCTCAGAGCCTTAGCCTGAGACACCAGCTCATCACCAAAGACCTTCTTGGCACCCGGGATGTTGGAAAGGTTCTTGATAGTTGAGATGGTGTTCTGGAAGGTCTTCGAGCTGCACTCCCGCGCGACGAAGATGTTGATGACCAGCTTGAGATTGTGGTCAGGAATGGTGGGCGGAGTGAGTTGCCGAACCTTCTTCTCCTCCTGCTTCGATTCTTTGGCTGTTGAGCTCTCCGCTTCGACTTTTTCGTTGTTCGGTGCCACCGCGTGCTCCTCAGAAGGTTGGTCTCTAGATGCCTGGTCCATCTCAGAAGTAGCGTTCTCAGCAGTCCCCTCAGCCATCTCCCCCTCCGTCTTCTTCTCGGCCGTTTTCTTTGCCTCTTCTGCCTTCTTTCTCGCTTCTTCCTCGGCCTCTCTACGCCGGCGCTCGAGGGCTTGAAGCGGATAGGTCACCTTGTTGAGTAGATCCGCCAGAAGTTGCATGACAGACGAACTCTCCATGATGAGGCTCCGATCCAGGAGAGCCAAGAGTGAGTTGATGGCGTACTTCTGAGCCTTGGTATTGACTTCTTTGCCCTTGCCCTTGCGGCTCGCGCTACGCTTGAGTGTCGAGGCGACACTCTCGTGCTCAGTGAGGAAGAGCGAAGGTATATGCGCATTTTTGGTCGCAAGTTCCTGCAGCAGATCAAGGCACTGCTGGACGACCAACAAGGGCGAGACCTCAGAGATGCCGCTCAGTTGAGTGTTGACGCCGATGTTCGTGGAGGTCCGTTTGAGGCTCTGGGGTGTCTTAGAGTCCTTGTCCTTTTGCTGTCTCGCCTTCAGGGACAGTTGGACAAAGCTGCGTTCAACCGCATCCATGTCGGCGGTCCCATCTTGCAGGATCTGAAGCAGCGTCGAAACGACCTCCAAGCGGTTCTGACGATTCTCGCAAACGTGCGCGAAGACGTCAAACAGATAGCTGCGGATGGTGCTCTGCTGTGTTATGAACATAAGCCGGAGAAGAGTCGCGACACCGGCCTTATCCAGCATCTGCACGATGGTGCGCCGCTGTGGCTTTGTCTCAACTGGTGCTTCAGGCCGAGCAATAGTCCGCGAGTGGGCTGTCATGGGCGGCGCCCGGTGATGCAGACGGTGCTGCTCATGATAGCCATCAACGAGGCGGCGGGTTTCGGCAGCAAGCTCTGGGGACAGATGATCCATGAGGTCCTCACCCTGTTCTAGCAGAATCTGCTCCCGAAGGGCAGGCGGGAACGTCAATAGGATACTGGCCGGGTCCATATCGGCGGGACCCAAGTCCTGGCCTGCGGCTGCGGCTTGTCTGCGCTGCTCCTCGCGCTCCCGACGACGGCGTTCTTGGCGTTCCTGCTGCACAATCTCCATCCGCAATTCCGCTGGAAGCGCCTCGAGGAATTCCTGGAAGACCTCGGTATTCTCTCCTTCATTGGCTCCCTGTTCGCGGGCCTGGGAACGTCTAGCGCTCACGGTCTGGGCGATGACCTCTTCCCTGAACTCTTCGGGGAGAGCGGCAAGATACTCGGGGTCGATGCCAAGTTCAGTGATGTCCACGGTCTCGCCTCGGATAGTGGTGACGACACGTTCCGCGGGAGCGGCCGGAGGCTGAGCTTCCGCCTGGGTTTCCGCATGCGATTCGACCCCTTCCATGGGCTGGGGTTCCTCGGTTGTCGCCTCTGCAGCCGCTGTGGCCTCTTCCGCGGCGCGAGCTGCTTCGGCTTCAGCACGCTCCCGTTCTTGCCGCTCGCGCTCTTCCGCTTGCTTCTTCTCCCTCGCGGCCCGCTCCTCAGCCTCCTTGGCCTCACGCTCTTTGCGCTCTTCCTCCTCGCGCTTCTTGCGTTCTTCTTCTCGCTTGCGCTTCTCTTCTTCCTCGCGGGCTTTAGCTTCCTTTTCCCGCTGAATGGCTGCGGGGGTGAGCATTCCAATGATTGCTGCCGACAGCAGTGCGGATTTCTCATGATGGTGGAAGCCAAAGATCATCTTGGCTTCCTGCTGCCATCGCTCGGCGGTAGACTCTGGGGAGAACGCAACAGCTTGGTGAGGCTCCAGATACACCTCGCGTCGTGGTTCCCAACGGGCCTCGCGGCCGGGTTCGTTCCAAGGTAGCGGGATGTTCAAGTGGCGGACTTCTCCAGCCGGACCTTCGGATCTCAGCTGCAGGCTGAGGGCTGGACCGCCTCGAGCAGGGAAAGGAATGCTCTGCATTAACTCATTGATGAATGCAAGCGGTGCATCCATACCAGGCCCCACCAAAGCGCCCGGAAACCCAAGGCGGATCATGGGTTGGCTAGCGGCGCGCGCAGCCTGGTCTTGCCCAGTACGGGTATTAGAGAGCAGCAGGGGGTTGACACCATCGTTGATCGGATTGGCAGGCGGCCCACCGTGCCTGTGGCGGATGAAGCTTCGGAAGTCTGATGACAAATTAGCGGTATTCTCGAGGACGCCAATAAAGCGTTCTGTGCCCTCCTCAAAACGCCGAAAAATGGCGTCGAGAGACATACCGGTCCCAGGGGGATCGCGGAGGTCGCGGTGTCCTCCCATCATGAAGGGAGCATGGAGAGGGAACGGGCTCCTAGAACCTCCATGTCGAAGCCGGTGGTTGGGTTCAACCGTGATATCCCAGCCGAGTCCCGATGGCATGATGGCGGGCGGCATGTCATCACCTAATACAAGTCAGATCAGAAAATCAGGAAGCCGGGTCGACCACTAAGAAGAAACTCACGAAGAGGGGCCTGATCGTAGTACACCTCATCTTCCTCATCTTCCTCACCGTCTTCCTCGTCTAGTCTGGTCAGTAGATCGGACAGTTGGGGGCCCTGTTGCGGAACTCACCTTCATCGTCGACAGCGTCGTCAGGATATTGTTCGTCAAGGTCATGCATATCCTCGCCATCGAGATCTTCATCGTCGGCAGCGTTCCGCAGAATATCGGGGATTCGGCCGAGTTGGTCTATGCCATGTCCATGCATGAGTGCGTCATGGATCTCTTGTGCCTCCGCCTCAAAGTCCAGTTCCTCACCAGCTTCTTCATCTTCGTCCGTCTCGCTCTCCCAACCAGAAGCTCCGTCATCGTCCATTGCATTACCTTCCTCGTTGACGATCTCAATGCGGTCTTCGACCTCCTCCATATCGTCCGAATCCATTTCATCTTCATCTTCTTCATCTTCCTCATCATCCTCGTCGCTGGGCTCATCTTCGTCGTCGTCCTCCATCTCATCTTCGTCGTCTTCGCCCATAATGACTTCCACTACGCCGGGGTCTCTAGGGAGGCCTTCCATTTCACCCATCTCACCCAGCTCCTCTTCGTCCTCATCACTGGGGTTGTCCTCTTCATCCTGAGACATCTCATCTCCGTAATCCAGTTCGTCGTCATAGCCCTCGTCGTCGTACATGGCATCATCGTCTGCAAGAGTTAGCATCGGTGGTTAAAGATAGACGATACCATGATCGAGCGGCATACCATCTTCGTCAGACTCGTCTGTGAAGTCCTCCTCGCGGCCAGGCTCGAGAATACCCAGCGTAGAATTGCGATAGAGGTCAGGAGTCTCCTCACGGTCATCATCCAGGTCTGAGAGTGACGAGGCTGAGGCAAAGTCGTCCTCCGGCTGCTCAGTCGTGGTCACAGGAATGACGTCCGACTGGCTCAATTGGTAAGCCGTTTTCGTAAGGGCGCGGAGAACGCGCAGGATATACTTGATGGCGCGCTTCACGTTGGGGAAGCTGAGGTCAATGTCGGCAATAGATGCTGTCAAGGCAGGGAGATATCCCTTCTCGTACATGAGGCGCTTGAGTTGCATCTGGGACCGAACGACGGCAGGGTCCGTCGCACGGGCATCCTTGGGCTGCCCCTCCTTGTCCTTCTCACCGATCATCAGGCTCATGAGTTCGGCGGCGCACATCATCTTTCCAAGACGGACGTCTACCGGTTCGCCCGCGGTGCTGGCTTCTTTGTATGCGCGGAGGACGGTGTCGAGAACAAACCGTCGGACAAAGAGCAGATCTGGGTCATCATCGTACTCGAAGTGATTGCGGCTACGGTCGATGGGCTTCTCCGGCGTTCGCGCGACTAAAGCCACGAGCACTGCCTGTGCATGCGTCGACGTGGCCGCCTTCTTCTTGATGATGGTTGAGTCCGTAGGGATACCAGACGGTCCCAAGCAGAGCAGGTCGTTGAGAAGATAGTTCAAGATGCTCGAACGGGGCTTGATCGGCGTGTTTATCTGCATCGGCGCGCTCCGCTTGAAGTTGATGAACTCAACCTTTGCGCGATTGAAGCTCTGCAGGAGCTCTGTCAAGCAGTTCAGCAAAAAGCAGCGGTAGACAAAGATGGGATGGTCTTCTGCCCTGAAGGTCGGCTTGGGTGTCTTCTTATCTTTGTCCTTTTGTTCAGGCGATTGCTGGTCTGCAGAGCTTGTCACTTCTCCTCCTGTGTTAGAAGATTCGGCCCCTTCCTTTGGCTCCTTCGGTGGATGACTTGATGGCTCCTTATCATCGACCTCCCGGTAGTTCAGCAGCTCACAGAGCAGGAAGTGGACCACCCCATCAGGGTTCTCGAGAACAGGCCGCTTGACCTCAAAAGGAGTCTTTGGTGCGTCCGTCATCTCCTTATCCGCAGATTCCGTTGACGGTTTGACATCCTCAATAGTGAGATCCTCCGTTCCTTGGACAGCAGGTTCGACTGAGCCCTGTGTTGGGGGAGTCGCCTGTTCTGCGGGTTGATACTCAAGGGAGAGGCTGTGACCACGACCGCTGGGATCCAGAGAAGATGACCGACGAGCCAGCTTGACAATCTCCGTGGTGACATCAACAAAGATCTTCGGTGCCCGGAGCGCCACATGAGAAAGCTGCTGCAAGTAGGCCTGGATGTCGCAAGACCGGTTGCCCCGAGATGATGTAAAGCATTGCTGGATCTCCGTCCGCATCATCTGGCGGATGGTCTCTTCATCCTCCACGATGTGACGAAGGACAGTCATGATATTGTCCGATATGTGCGACTGGGTTAGGCGCGTGGAGCCTCCGCTACACGACTGCTTCGCCATAACAAACAGCCGCTGCAGATTGCGCTTCTCCCCAACAGCCTTTGCCATTGCATGATCTCGCGTGAGGATTACCAGGAGACGCAGGACGGCGACCGCGAGGACCTGTTGCTCTTTGCCGATTCTCGGTAGAATATCGAGAATCGCGGTTAGGAGACTGGAGCGATGGTCGCCCGACATGTTGAGCTCCCTGGCGACCCAGACTGGTTGTTCGACTGGATCATCGTCGTTGGTGGGCGCTTTCCATTTAATCTCCACCGGCTGTTCATCGTCTGACAGAAGAATCTCAAAGATCAGGAGGATGTACGGAATCCACGTTGGGAGTTCTTCGTTGGAGCTGACCGGAGACACCTTCAGGAAGCCAAGGTAATCGCCGATGTTCTGCTTCAGAGTTGGGAGTGTGGATTTGAAGAACGGCCGGTTCTGAAGAAGAAGAGACAGCAAATGTGCATAAGCAGCGATTCCCCGACCGTTTGCTCGCTTCTCATCGTCGTCATCCGTGGCAAAAGACATGAGAGCGTCTGCAAGGATTTGGCCGACTTCGACACGCTTATCTTCGCTGTCGGACTTGAGGACCGTAGCATGGATCAAGTCACAAACCTCGAAAACCAAATCCGGATGCGCCCTGACGACGTCGAGGCAACGGTCAATCAAATTCTCTTGAAGCTCCGCCCGCTCCTTGTCGAGATCCTCTTTCGTAACTGGTTGGGATGTCGGGGGTTCGGCAGTCAAGCCCGAGGAAGTGGTTTCTCCCTGCAGCGGCATCGAAGGACCGCCACTCGCTTCCCGAGTAGCAGACTCTTGACTGGAGCCATCCTGGCTCGTGTCATTGGACTCCTCGGAGGACTGATCACCAAGTTCTCCAAGCACAGCTTCGCCAATCGCCTCCCGAATGAAGTTCCTGACTTCGGGCATCGAATCCAGGGACATAGGGCCCGCCGCCAAGGGGTCAGCAACTGGCATTACAGCCGCGTTTTGCTCCGACGACTCCTGCGGTTTCGGCGATGGCGGGCTCTGGTAGCCGTCCTGGTCAGGGATGGGATTGCGCTTGCCAGCCAAACCTTTGGAGTGAGCTCGGCAATACTCTGCGGCGTCGTCATGCTTTCCGTTAGCGCGATAAACAGCTTCGCGAACGAGCTCCTCGTCGTACCCCATTCGGGCCAGGTTGTTGACTTCATCTGCGTGAGCAGCCCAGTCGAATCGAACGGGCTTGCCATGTTGGAAAACAACTGGCGGGGAGGTCTTATCCGATTTGCGCCACGCGTTTGACTCCTGGTCGGCGGTCGCAATTGTCTTGATTATATCAATGACTTTGCTCAGTGCCGGCGACGGAGCCTTCTCAGCGAAGTCAGACTCCCAGAGCTTACGGATGGTTGGCAAAATGGCCAACCTCAGTTCCACAACAAGCTGATGGCCGAAGTCCTTACTCCTGTCGGTCGGACGCGGAACCAGGTTGATCTGGCTGAGGGAGTCGTAAACGGACTTGCCGTTCACGATGGTGTGGTAGATCTCAAGGATCTTCTTCATCCCAGCCGTGGCCAGCCGCACCTTGTGGGCGTCCTCGCCCTCAGCCGCCTCGCTGCAGGTCTCTTCGGCAAACCTCTGAAGCATTGTGCTCATCAGTCCTATGCCGCCGTGCTCCTTGAACGCCACCAGGACAGGTAGGATCAGTTGTTGGGAAGACCGCTCGCTGTGCCGCGACTGATCGATTAACATCCCCTGCAGTACGTGGAACATCACGATCCAATAGTGCAGGTCCTTAGCCGCTAGTTTCTGCTGCGGCATCTGCAGCTGCTTGATGATCGTCTCTGCTAACACCTCCGCAATGTCAAGATGATGAGACCTGAGATAGAAATCAAGTCCTCGCCTTGGGAACAGAGCCTTGCCGATTGTCTGGAAGAATGGAAGTGAGATCGGTACTAGTGAGTGCAAGAGACGGTGAATGACGAAATAATTTCGGAACTGAGCTGAAGACCGTTCTTCCTCTGTCGGCTTCTTGGGCTGTCTCGAAGATTCAACTGCGGCATTGTCCCGAGAGGAGGCATTTGCGATCTCTCCAGGCTCGTTTACGCCGCTGGGAGTAGGGGCATGCGAGGACGGGAGTTCAACACCATCCTGAGAAGATGTCGAAAGCGGCTTGTTCCCCGTCCAATACTGTGGAACAAGAGCAGCGAGAGCCATGTCTTCTGTGGCAATTTCTCGCAAGAGCGGCCCAAGACGCTTAATCAGCGCAGCAAAGTAGTCGAAGATATTCACACTTGGCATCATGACTGTCTGTTGCCTGGACGCAAATGGAAAGCTCTGATGGAGCGTCCTAAGAAGGGACTGCAGTTTGACCATGGCCTTCACGACTTTGGTACCACCGGCGACCTTGCGCACCAATGACTGGTCCCACTCTCCCTTGTCGTTCACAAGAGAGAGGTTGGAGACAACGAAGGGGGCGAAGAATGGCTGTGCGCCCTCTTTGCTGACAAGCGGCTCCAGCTCGTCGACAGCAGCATGGATCCGGTTGAGCAGAGATGGGAATCCGAGTATTGGGTGTGCGTCTATCAGCTGCGCCAGAACTTTGGAGAGCGTGTGGGAGGCGTCTGAGGTCTCGAAATTATCGGGAAGACATGATGCTTCCGACAGCTGCAAAAGCAGCTCGATACCGCCTTCTCGAATAAAGGGCGATTTGAGGCTGGAGTTCCTGAAAATGGCGTCGAGGAATGAACAGACCGCCAGAATGTAGGGTGTGATCTCACGGGTAGCCGCTGTAGTCTTCTCCGAATCACGAGTGGCCTTGTCCGATGCCGAATCTGCGTTGTCGCTGACATCAAGAGGCTCCGTAGGTGCGGCGCTCGCATCCGCCATCTCGACATCCGAGTCTTCCGCCGTAGCCTTCGCCGTAGCCTTCTCTTTTCCCTTCGCTGTAGCGACCGCAGATTCCGCTCTCGCCAGCAAGGAGTCATCTGCCGTCATCGTCGTGCCGCTTGGATCGGCAACCAAGAGCTTCACGCCCCACCCCGCGCTGGCATACTTGGTCTTCGCGATGTGCAGGACCCTCGCCACCATATCAAGGACGGCGTTGGAAATCGCCGGCCGCAGCGCCGGGTGGTGGCGAGCAAGCTCATCAAAACTGCCGCCGACTCGGCTGGCCAACTGGGCTTCCGACAGGATTTGGACGTGCTCCGGGCTCTCGAAAATCTCCAGGTAACTGTCAAGGGCGTGGGATGAGACAATCATCTTCATGCCAAGGTTGTTCAGCGAGATGGAGTTCAGGATGGGCGGGATGATGTCAATGGCCTCGTAGGACGCTAGGACCCCACGTGCAATATGTTCTCTAGGTGCCTCGAGCATCTCCTGAGTGGGTGGATGCGGCCGGTCGTCGCTCTCGAAAGAGACCGAGTCATCGCTATAAGCTGGTGACTCAGGCTCATCATTTTCAGGTTCTGGTTTAGGCGTTCCTGGCGGCTTTGGCAGAGTGACAGTTCTACCTGTCAGGGTCGCGAGGAAGCTCTGGACCATGCCCGACTCGGAGATGGCGGCGAAGCTTGTCGGATCGTTGTTGATGAAGTCACTCAGGAGTGTCGCAGCGTTCGTCCAGACTACCGTGCCGAAAACACGCATGTCTTCGGCAATGACGCGAAGGCTGGACAGCAACGCGGTATTGTCGACCAAATTCCTCAAAAGCCGATCCATGGTGGCTCCAAACGAGAAGGCATTGGTCATGATGTGATGGATGAACTTCAGAAGCCACTTGAGCGTCTGCTGCTGGTAAAACGGTATCTCGTAGTCCACTACCTGCGACTGGAACTCGGGTTTCGTTCCCTCCCCTGCGGCAGCTAGCTCCTTTGAGCGGGCAACGGTGTCAATGATGAGCTTGGAAATGGCATCAAGCCCGCCAGCGTTGCTGAAAACCGTGAACGCTCCTTGAAATCCATACACGATGGTGTCGAGGAAGGCGAGTATTATGCTGTAATTGCGGGTCGCAGTCTTCGAGCGAATGTTGAGTATCTCGACCAAGATCTCCAAGAGCCCAGCAGATGACATTTCTTGCCCAATGCGAGCCGACATGGTCATCTGCAGAGTCAAAGCGAAAAGGGTGGTCCGCCAACGATCAATGTCGGTTTCCTTTCCCTCATCCTCCTCGACCGGGTCTTCTCTTATGGTCGCCACGGCCTTCCGGACGACGTAGAGCAGCACGCCATGGTTGACGTTGGCGTTGAGAGCTGCAACCACCTCCGGGTACTTGCTTGGCATGACGGTAATCGCCTCCAAAGTCGCGAAGGCAACGGCCTGCAACTTCAGAGGAGTCTCGGAGACTCCATTGGTCGACGGGTGGATCAACTCGGAAAGCTGGTATACGAGCTGGTACCTTCGTGGCTCGTCATTATCCTGCTTCAAGACCTTCTCAACGAATGTGGACTCAGGATGGATATAGGCGAGGTTGGTTATGGCCAGGAGGCGGACGGTCAACGCCAGTTGCCGGTCTTCAGATGAACCCAGAAGAGCTTTACATATTCTCAACCGGTTGAGAAACTCGTACCGGGAAGTCTTCGGCATATCCGGCGGACAGAGCTTGAGGAGCTCATAGATGGATGTCGACTGGACCGTGCTTTGGCGAATCTCAACCGACCTGGGACCGGAAACAGTATGGTCCTCATTACTCATCCCATGGGTCTGGTTGGACGGGCTGTCGTCTGCCCCAGAGAACCTATTCGAACGGGGAGTGTGAGATGTGCCGGTAGAGCTCCGTCGTAAGGGCATAGGCGTCGTTGGCACTGACGACGAGCCGCGTTCTCCAACCGTCGGCTCTGGCATGGAGTATCCCGAGATGTCAGTCTTGGGATAATATAGGACCTTCACATCCCCCCAACCATTCCAGCGTCCATCATCGGTCGAGTCATGAGCGACGAGGGCGGTAAGATCGTTGGCATACACGGACGCTGCATTTCTCTGGCTGACGGCTGGTGCCTTGTCTTTGCCCTTGCTTGCCGGGCCTGGGGTGGCAGGCGGGGCCTCAGAGAAGCGAGGACCCGGTGAGACAGGCGTCTTCACAAAGGGCTGAGCGAGAACGTGCACCCGCTCGAGGTCGATGTTGTAATGGTTTGCCAGCAAAGCGCTGCTCACTTGGCGATTGGGTGTGCCCACGCGCTTGATCGACGCCTGATAGCGCTGTGCAAGCTCCAGACCGACCTCCAGAGTAGCATAGACAACACCGAGATCCGTGCTATTGAGCAAATCGTTCAGATGCTGGCTGCTGGCGTAGATGCTCCGGTTGCCACAATGCTGCAAGAGCACCCGAGTGAAGTTGAGGATGGATATGATGAGTTGGCGGTCACCATCCTCTCTATAGCCGAGCTCAACCAGACGCTCCTTGTTCCAAGCGTCCCGGTCATGGTATTCGACATCCGCTCCCTTGTTCATGAGGAGGTCGCACCCGAAGTCACGCATCTGGAAACCTTCTTGAAGCTTGTAGGTGGCACAAAATGCCTCGAGAACGCTGTCGAACCGATTCAAAAGCGGTATCCAGTGATAGAGGTCGCCACGCGGGAACGGCCATCTTGTGGGAAACTCCTCGAGCTTCTTGGGAATGAGCGGAAGCGGCAAGAACGATGCCTCGAGGACGTATTCCTTGACCCAGGGAGACTGAGCGGAGGTCAGTACAAGCAGTGGGGCAGATGGAGTTGAGAAGACGTAGGGTGCGGCGGCTTACCATATTCTCCCTATGTCGGGCCTGCATGGTTTTCGTGATTTTGCCCATCCTAACGAAGCGGCTAAGCCGCCCGGGCTAAAGGAAAAAAAAAACAATCCCCCTCCCCTATCGAGGTACACGCCCTGAGCGTGGACGGTAGCCTTGCCTGACAGCCGCAGTTGCGCAGGTGCGGAGATAGTTGGCGTCGTTGCAATCAAGAGGCAGAGGACGACGATGGCCGAAAGGTGATGGCACGATGCGACGTCGCGGCTCTTTTTGGTGGTCAGGGATGGCGTACGACTACTGCGCGTCGGAGTGGGCTGAATAAAATCGTCAGCCGATGGAGAAGCTCCGCGAGCCCGAAGACAGCTTGAAAGCGAGTGCAGGTCGCCTCAGGATGTCTTAGAATCGGAACGGAGCTGGATCACGATAAACCTCGCCGAAATCCGTGATCTGCTTGATCGCAGTTGATGTTGAAGTCAGAGTTACGCCGAGATGGTCGTGATGAGGAAGTTGGAGTATGTGAGAAAATGGCAACGCCTTTTCGGCGAAGGTTAGCAGAAGCAATGACGGCAGCTCGAGGTGGTGAGGTACGAACCGAACAGCCCCAAAAAAGTTCGGCCGCGGCAAGTGCCGCCGTATGCATCGTAGCGCAGGTGTCAAAGTGGGGCAAGAGCTGATCTTGGGTGATCACTTTGTTTCGTTCTGCCGTTACAAGTCCCACCCTGCACCAACTGAGGTAAGGAGCAACAGTGGCTCTTTGCCTTTCGTTCTACAAGGTCAATGGGAATGGGTCTTCTTAGCGCAGTAAATAGGGCATTGAGCAGCAACAGTCCCGAACATGGCACGTACAGTATAAAGCGGCATAGGCTCTTAGGTACTGTACATGTATGGATCCGTACCACTGTTATGTTACCCGTCATAGCTGCCCCACCTTCGGTCATGGCGGGGCTGCTGTAAGGAGCAAAGGTCAGATCTGCCACGGGACATCCATCAATGACCAGTCTGCTTCTCCGAGTTTGCCGGGATTCGTTGCAACCAACATGGAGCCTCATAGCCCGCAATGTTGACTACCTACTGAGGCACAGCAAACTGCTTGGGATACATCCCAAAAGCTGAATGGTTAGGCGGATGGTCGCTGATCTTCGCCGGGTTTGGATTTGTCTCCTCACGGCTCGACACCTACTGGTACAATACATACCTTACAATACGCACATTGACAAAAGGTTGCTGGCCTGCCAGATCTGATCGTCAATGACTGCATTGGAAATCAGAGTTCTGCAAAGCGAGAGGACACTTATAAAGAAGTTGTAACCGCCAGGCAACACGGTCGGCGCCTCCTCACAAGCCGCCCAACTCAGCACACTAACAGCAAACTCGCGAGACGCGGGAATTCTGGAAACTGGCCAAGACGGAACGAAAGTCACCAATTCCTAGGTAGGTAGTAAAGTACCTTACTCATCTCAAGCCTTTCTTTTCTTCCGCTTCCTCTTTATCTTCTTCCTTCTCTTTGTTTCATCCTTTTTCCTATTCTCTGTTTTAGATCTAATTCTTTTTGCTTGACTTCTTGCTTACCCTGTCGTGGTAGTTTGGTGTACGGCTTTTTTTACTATGGGAGCCTCCTTCCTCTGGTTGCCGATGCCGTAAGGGACATACATGATGACACACAGGGGCGGGTGTCTTAAATGCAAGCTTCGGACTTGGCACGACAGAAGCAAGTACCGAATCATTAATCATGGGCCACATATGCCACATCTGAAACCCAAGGTGGAATGTCCCAAAGCCCGCAGAACAAACGGCTCTCGGATCGTAGAAGGTTGACGCCGCAGCTGTGCCAACAACCAAGCGTCCAAGTTATTGATGTCAGCACGGCAAGGTGGTGCTGACAGAAACGACGACGCTGGTATCTTTGCTCAAAACATCCACAAGTCGCAAAACCTCGAACGGCGAGAGGTCCTTGAACGAGTTGGGGTATTGCATGATTCTTGTGCCGCTTTGCTCAGGCGCTCGGCATGCTCAAAGCAAAGACTCATTCTCGAGATTCCGTGAAGGTTTCCTATACCATGTACACGTCCCAAATGAGTCCATAAGCAAGCACGCCGTGACCGTTTTTCCGAAAGCAACCCGAGACCCATTACCAAACGCCCCAGTTTTACTTGCGCATCGAGCTGGCTCTCCGCTTGCGGAGATCGGCCTTCTGGGCCTTGGCCTCGGCGACACGCTTGGCCAGGATCTGGGCGTACTCGTTCTAAGATATTGTCAGTGCGGCTGTCCGGAAGGGTTCCAGGGGTAAAACTGTGCACTCACCGCCTCGTCCTTGACCTTCTCGGCCTGGCGGCGCTTGAGCGCAATGCGGTGGCGCTTGTGCTGCAGGCGCTGGGGAGTAACCAGGCGCTGGATGCGAGGAGCCTTGGTGTAAGGCTTCTTACCCTCACCCTTGGGCTGGACCTCACGCCGGATGACATACTTGCGAACCTATTATTCGGAGAAGAATTCCGTATTAGCCTCCGATATTGTTGCACTCAGACTCTACCCGAACTGCGCGATGGGCATCGACACAGCTCTAGGGCAGGCGATGACGGAATATAGTTGGCATGTAGCACATACATCGTCATCCTTGCTGAGGCCGAAGAACCGCCGAATCTTGGTGGCACGCTTGGGGCCGAGGCGCTTGGGGTGGACGGTGTCGGTGAGGCCGGGGATGTCCTGCTCGCCCTGCTTGACGATCGAGAGAGCGAGGACGGAAAGGTCGGCGCCGACGATGCAGCCGCGGACCGACTTGCGCTTGCGCTCACCGGTGCGGCGTGGGCGGTAGCAGGAGTGGCCCTCGGAGAGAAGGAGGCGGACACGGTTGGGAGCGATGACACCCTGCTTCATCGGAAAACCTTGCTTGTCGTTACCGCCGGTGATGCGGAGAATGTAGCCCTTCCACTCATCGCCAAGCGGGTCGCCGGGCACCTCAGCGCCCATCTGGTTCGGTCAGCATGTCTGCGAAGTAGGACAATCGTAGGGTTTCGGTCGAACATACGCGCTTCCTGTGAAATCTGGATTAGCTGATGGGGCCCAAAGAAAGAGAGGAAACCGCAAACATACTCGTAGAAGTGCCTCAGCTTCCGCTCATCTTCCACCTCGATCAGCTTCTGCGAGCCGTTCGCGGGATGCGAAATGTTCAGCTACAGGTCAGTTAGCATTGCCGCCAGCTATGTATTTTGATCAACTAAGAAGCGGAAAATAACAACAGTATAGTTACTGCTCCGCTGCTAGGGGAGGATGGGCAATCTCACCTTCATGTTGGCGGTATTTGCTGAACGGCCGTCGTCGATGATGCGGACAGAGACTCAAGAAATCGAAGCGAAGGTTTTGTGTGCAGCCAGCCCCAAGGAAATGTTAGGGCACAATGTCTGCAAAATCTGATTGGAAGAAACTTTTGACTAGGCCCCACTCCAGCCTCGCCAGTTTGTGGGGCCCGGAAGATTTGTGCTAACTGCCAAGCCGGCAGGCGTCCCCTGCTTTATCCTTCTCTGGAGGGGTTGATAAGTTGATAGAGAGGTTCATCACAACCTGGGACTGACACTCAAGTGATACCTGTTCTCGATATGAGACTTGGATTAAGAGCTTGAGATGTCCGCTTTCCTCAGTTGGACCTGATCACTACTATGCTTCGTGCACACCGTCTTTCCGAACTTAGAGTCTTGACTGAAGCATCGCTGTTTCATTGAGGATTGCCACCAGACTACCCAGACCTTCTTCAACTTGGGTTGGATGACCACACAAAAGCTTAGATATTTTACCTACCGAAAGGATTTCCAGTCTTTTATTGATTGCATCCATGGAAAACGACAGAGAGAAGATTGATTTGGGAGCAAACGCCGAGATCGAAGAAACACAAAATCATGAGAATGCAGTGAAACAACCCAGGAAGCGTTTCGTCGGCAGACGGGCTGCGGCCGAGGCTGCAAAGTCCAGCCCAGGGACTGCCTCCATCGAGGACAGCGGGCCCATTCAAGGTACGGGATTCTGTTTCATTGGCGACGGGAACAAGGCTGACCCGCCATCACAGTTGCGCAGCCAAGGAGAGCGCCGAGGATGGTTAACCAAATACCCCCCGAGATCCTGAACGATGAGGCTTTGAACGCTGCGATAGCCCTCCTTCCGGAAAACTACGCCTTTGAGATACCCAAGACCATCCACCGTATCCGGTCGCTAGGTGCCAAGAGGGTGGCATTGCAGATGCCCGAGGGCCTTCTCATGTTCGCCACCACCATCTCAGACATCCTCACAGAATTCTGCCCGGGCATCGAGACCCTGATTATGGGCGATGTCACGTACGGGGCATGCTGCATCGATGACTACACAGCGCGGGCTATGGGATGCGATCTGCTGGTACACTACGCCCACAGCTGTCTCATCCCCGCAGGGGTGACCAAGATCAAGACGCTCTACGTTTTTGTCAACATCAGCATCGACACGCCTCATCTGCTCACCACTTTAGAGCGCAATTTCTCTCCCGGAAAGACGATTGCGATGGTCGGGACGATCCAGTTCAACGGCACCATCCACGGCGTGCGGTCGACACTGGAGAAGGCAGGTTTCAAGGTCATCATACCACAAATTGCTCCCCTCTCGAAGGGAGAGATCTTAGGCTGCACGTCTCCCAACCTCTCCACATACACCGACGGTCCCATCGACTTAATCCTGTACCTGGGCGACGGTCGCTTCCACCTCGAGAGCATCATGATCCAGAATCCGGGCATTCCAGCGTACCGATACGACCCATACTCGCGCAAGCTGACACACGAGACGTATGGGCATGACGAGATGCAGGACGTGCGGCGGGACGCGATCAGGAAGGCAAAGACAGCCAAGAAATGGGGCCTCATTCTGGGATCGCTGGGGCGCCAGGGGAACCCGCATACTATGGCGCTCATCGAGACCAAGCTGAGGCAGATGGGCGTACCATTTGTCAACTTGCTTCTGAGCGAAATCTTCGAGAGCAAGCTGGCGATGATGAGCGACGTCGAGTGCTGGGTGCAGGTGGCGTGTCCGCGGCTGAGTATCGACTGGGGGTATAGATTCCCGCGGCCGCTGCTGACGCCGTACGAGGCGTTGGTGGCGCTGGAGGAGAGGGAGGATTGGGGCAAGGGCCCGTACCCGATGGATTACTATGGGAAGGAGGGGTTGGGTAGGACGGCGCCAGTCGCAGCTGTGGGGAGCAGCTAGTGAAATGACAGGGTGTGCGCAACTTCCGCAGTTGGTTTGACAGTCGGTTTAATAAATCGTCGCCTTTCCACCGCCCAAGGCCGTCAGGGACCGAACTGGACAACCAAGCGAGCAGCCGGGCCTGTAGATCGTTGCATCATATGCCCGATCCCAGTCCATCCGTTCCACACGCGTAGTCCTCCTCCGTAGCCATTCATTCCCTCACAACCGCCGCCCCACACGCACTTCACCCGCCCAAAGCTCCCTGAAACAACTTCAACTGGCCCCGCCACCAACCGGCTCAGGCCGAGAAGAAAACACCACCTTGTATTTCACAATCTCCACCACTTCCAGCTCCTCCTTCTCACCTTCTCCTTCCCCAGCTCCTGGATTTCTTCTCCTCCGTAACACAGCAACCGCCCTCGGCAGCTTCTTCACCTCCCCCAGCAGCCGCTGGTGGCTACCCACGTACATCCACACCCTCTTCATCCAGGTCGTGTCCCCCTTGTTGCTGGGGTCATAGTCCGGGAAGTGGAGGCGGCCGATGGGAATTGATGGTCTCAACCGAGTAGTGGCGGCGGTGTCCGATTCTGAGTGGGCGTTGGGTAGGTTGATTGTGCCCTGAAGCTCAAGGAGAGCCAGGCCCGAGGGGGTGTGTAGCAGCTCGGGGAGGGGGTTTGTGAATGATAGAGATGAGGAGGTGGATGCAGATGGTGGGTGCAGGGGAATAACTGTTTGTGCTGGCAATGCTGACATTGCGTGCAGATACCCAAGGCAAGTAGTTGTGTGTGAAAGGGTGTAGGTGAGTGAGAGTGATTGAGGCCGTGAATTGTAAGAAACGAAACTATGGCTTGGAAAGTGGTGGAACAAGTTTTGTTGTCTCGGATTTGATAGGTATGCCACTTCCAATAAGACGGGAGTTATGTTGAGCTAGTGTTAGTGTGGTGAAGTGTGGTGAGTTATGGTATGCCGGTTGATGCAGAGCAGCACCAGAGTCGAAAAAGCGTAGTTCGGCCTGGCCCACCACTTCCCCCAATCGGAATCAGTGCCAATCAGAGGCCATTTCCATCGTTGAGTGTACTGCACCCGCCACCTCCTGATGCGACACGGCTTTACAAAGTTACCAAGGCAGATGGTGGTTCTGAGACATTGGGGGGTCGAATTGTCGCTCAGAATGGAGGTAATCGAGTTGTCCGACCTGGAAGTCGAGTAACTCGACATAGAATCTCATAACAGGCAACCAGCATGGCCAACTGAGGACCACGGCCTCTGAAACGCTACCTAAGGTATCTTAGTCGATAGGTGAGAGACGTCATTCACTAACGACGGAGTCGTCGTTAGACCGCATCAGCACAGCTCAAGTCCGCATGGAAAGACAAAAGCCGTCAGAAAGATCCATTTCCGAGCGCCAAACGCCAGAGCTACCGAATCCAGAGAAGATATCCTAGATCAAGCCCGCTGCTGTGGCCCAAAAAAGATATGCTGCTCCATTACACCCTCCTCTCTAATCATGGCAAACCCTATCAGCCCACCGTAAAGCGATGGCTCACCTGCAGCACGTACGGATCACCGCCAGGCTCGAACAGCTGCTTGCCCAACCGGCCCCACTCGGGGTAGTTGATCCCATCGATGTAGTCCTGGACTTCCAGCACGACACAGCCGTACTTGGGAACAGTCCGGGGGAAGTTCTGGGCGCCCTGCGTCGTCTTGAGCGGGAAGGACCCGTTCTGGCCGCCGCACGAGTACATCTGGAAGGCGTCCTGGTCCGTGTAGATGTCGAGCCGGATGCCGGACCAGTCCGACGACAGGCTGGCGACGTAGCCGCCATCAGCGCGCCAGTCGTGAGCCTGCCGACGGTTGACGAGAAAGCAGTTGTCTGGGTGCGTGTTAGTGCATGCGAGTCGCTAAGGGAAGGTGGGTATGCGTACCATAGCCGGTGCAGTTGAACCCGCAGTTTCCGTTGATCTCAGGATCCGAGAAGCTCTGACCGATCTGCTTGGGCGCGCTCCAGAAATCGTTGACGGAGCCCTTGGGGTTCGCCAGGATCTCGCCGGTCGGGATCAAGATGTTGTCGACAGCAACCCGCTGGCCACTGTAGGGGAGGTGGAAGGTGTGGTTGAGCACCAGGTTCGTCTCGTTGTTCGCGAAGCCGTCCAGGTTCCAGTACGTGTGGCTGCTCAGCATGATCGGCGTCTTCTTGGTGGTTGCGATAGCCACCATCTTGGCGTCCCACGTCATTCTGCCCATCGTGTACGTGATGTACGAGATGACCTCGCCAGGGAAGCCCTCCTTGCCGTCCGGATCGACGATGGAGAAGGTAATGCTGTTGTTGGTGTGGGCAACAACGTTGAAATCGCGCCAGTCCCAGCCGTCCGGTCCTCCGTGGAGGGTGTCAAGGCCCTTCGGATGATCGGGAGTGGGGTTCTCGTTCGCCTCGACGTGGTAGACTTGGCCGTCGATTTCGAACGTGCTGTTCTTGATGCGGTTCGCATAGCGACCAGGGACACCACCGAGGTGGGGGTGCGCCTTGTCAACAGCATAGTACGAGGCGTTGTCGAAGCCCATAACAAGGTCGCGCGGAACTCCGTACTTGTCCTTAATGAGCAAGTTGGAGATGGATGCCCCATAAGGGATGAAGGCGGCCGCGATTCCTTCGCCGTAAATCCAGTACTTCCCGTTTTCGTCGGGGCCCTTGATATCCGAAGTCCTAGCAACCGGGTACTTGGCCACGGCCCCATTCAAGAGCCAGGCGGCTCCAGCGAGCATGTGCAGGAGACGCATGTTGGTTGTTACGACGCTGCTGGAATTTAGCAATGCTCGATCCCGTAGCAAGCATGGGCGATACGCAGAGAAAATTTGGGGTTGGAGGTGTGAAGGAAAGGATGGTGAAAGAAAGAGTAGATTTCGATTGACCATAAGACCATGGCCTGAATTTATTGGCGGGAACAAATGTAAGTGAAGGAGGGAGAGTACATGTACATTTGCATGACGCGTGACGGCAAATACGACCGTACACTTGGGATGGACAAGACCGCCATAACAACTCACCTGTTCGGGAAGCTCCAAATTAAAGTTCTGGGAAGCCTCGCCAGGGTAGCTGCAGCAGCTTTGGCCCGGGGTTCACCTCGGCGGAGAAACCGGGTTCTCCGTACAGGCAGCTCACGAGCGGACGAAATCCGGGCTATGGTGGTGACCTGGTAAGCAGCCGATGATCAAACGCCATTTGATGCTGTGGAACAACAGACAAATTAGCTCTTCTATTTTTTTTTTTTTTTAGCGATGCTATTCACCTATGGGAAAGGCAACTCTCCGTCTCCTGCAAAGGAAGAAGCGTTATCCGTACCTCTGCCGTTGACACTGTCTGGTCCCTCGATGAGTTCATCCTAGTGGCCCACCGAAAGAGGAAATTGAAGACTCCCAACCGTTCGTGGGACGCGGGCTTCCCTGCCACCCTCTGCAGCGGAGCGTGTGACTCGGCCAAGGCCAATTGAAGATCTCTTTCCCCAGATCCTGTATCCGTCCGGGTACACGGGTTCCAACTCACCCTAAGGTATCCTCTCAGCGGCCGTCGCATCCATGAGTTCCAGGCGTCTACCACTGACGCGGTTCAGAACTGAACCTCTCACTGCTCCCGGTAGGATCTTTTCTCGCAGCTCCCGGACTTGAGGTGACGTCGAAAGCCAATGCTAAGCTCATTGGCGCGGCTGCTTTCGGGCCCACTGCAGCCCGAGCGGATGTTCTCCAATGCGGGGTGGCCCCACTATAACCCTGTTCTCCACAATCCAGCTCACTGTGGTAGATTCTGGCCTGCCGAAACCTCTCTACTGATACGCCCGGCTCCTTCTACCTTGCTTCTCTATGCCTCTGCAAAGAGGCAAGCTGGAACGTGGCATAGAGGTACCTTAACTGAGTGGGAGGCATGTGAAATTGGTCATGGCCAGCATCGCTATAGCAATGGGATGAATCAATATCTATCCATCCGGTCTCTATGACGGACTGATATAGGCATACCCAGTACATGCAGTCTACATAGTATTAGTTGCAGTCGCAGGCAAATGTACTTGCTAGCTTTATACGCAATACATGCTAAGGAGAAACGCACATGTCCGATGGCAAACCTGTACCGTACTAACATTCAACGGCAGAACATCCATGAGAGAACCAAGCACAAGTCAATTCCAATCTGCAACCCCGCCAACCACAACCCCAACATATCATTTACATGCAAGTCAACCCATACCCTGGCAGGCCGCAGATGGGGAACCACCATTCCCCATTTGACACAGCCCTCGGACCTCCTCATTCCTGTCATGCGTCGATCAGGTTCTCCTCCTCGTGCGCCGTGTCCCGTGTATCCTTGGTCGGCGCCTTGCCTTTGCCCTTGCGGTCCGTTGCTGACCTATGGTAGAACTCGTCGATGATCTTGGCGGGGATACGGTTGAGCATGTCCTTGCGGAAGATGCGCAACAGACTCCACGCCAGATCCAGCGATTCGAAGATCGTCCGCGACTCGTAGGGGCCCTGGCTGATAAAGTTGCGCTCAAACTTGTCGAGGAACTCGAGCGAGAGCTTGTCTTCGGCGGACAGCGCCTCTTCACCCACGACAGCCTTCATGGCGGCCGCGTCCCTACCGATGGCGTACTTCGCGTACAGCTGGTTGGACACATCGCCGTGGTCCTTCCGTGTCATGCCCTCACCGATGGCAGATTTCATGAGACGGGACAGAGACGGCAGCACATTGATGGGAGGGTAGATACCGCGGTTGTGCAAGCCACGGTCGACGAAGATTTGCCCCTCAGTGATATAACCTGTCAGGTCGGGAATGGGATGCGTAATGTCATCATTAGGCATGGTAAGGATCGGGATCTGGGTGATGGAACCGTTTCGGCCCTCCACGCGGCCAGCACGTTCATAGATGGTGGACAAATCCGTATACATGTAACCGGGGAAACCGCGACGGCCGGGAACTTCTTCGCGGGCGGACGAGACCTCACGGAGGGCATCGCAGTAGGAAGAAAGATCAGTGAGGATGACCAAGACGTGCTTCTCGAGCTGATAGGCGTAGTACTCGGCGGTGGTAAGGGCAAGGCGGGGTGTGATAATACGTTCGATACTGTCGGCTCGTCAGCAACATTCCGAGGGGAGATTAGCACTAGAACCTACGTCGGATCGTTGGCAAGGTTGAGGAACAGCGTGGTCCGCTCCAAACTACCGTTCTCCTCGAAATCGCGTGTGAAGAAACGGGCGGTTTCCAGGTTGACACCCATGGCGGCGAACACAATAGAGAAGTTCTCCTCGTGGCCGTCATGGACGCCCTTGTTTGTCACACCCTCTCTCTGCACCAAACCAGCTTGCCGGCAAATCTGCGCGGCGATTTCGTTGTGCGGGAGACCGGCGGCTGAGAAGATCGGAATCTTTTGGCCGCGCGCAATCGAGTTCATGGTATCGATAGCCGAGATACCGGTAGAGATCATCTCCTCGGGATAGACCTATCTCCTCTTTAGTATCATCCCCCTGACGCATGGTGTAGTAATCCCTTACTCTCGAATATGGGTTGATGGGACTGCCATTGATATCCAAGAATTCCTCGGCCAGCACCTTGGGCCCCTTATCGATCGCACGTCCTGACCCATCGAAGATGCGGCCCAGCATGTCTTCCGAGACACCGAGCTTCAAGCTGTCCCCTGTGAACTCGACCCGTGTCTTTTCCATCATCAGCTGCTTGTCTGCTGCATAACGCCGGTTTCCGCCTCACCTTCTTCACATCGATGCCCGTAGTGCCCTCGAAGACCTGCGGATTCGATCAGCGATCCTTCCTCTGCCGGTTAGATCGAGTTGGCAGGTTTACCTGCACAATCGCTCGGTCCCCTATTCAGGCCATCAGTTACCGCGCAACCAAGTATCACGAACTTTGGGTGCCTACCTCGAGCCTCCAAAACTTGGCCCGCGCGCTGTGTTCCATCGGGGAGCGTAAGCGTAACGATTTCGCTGTATCTCGGATTTTTGACCTGGATAATCGATTAGAGCAAGCGCGCTGGTAGAACTGGAGTATGGAAGGCTAACATTCTCGAGGACAACGAGCGGACCATTAACACCACCGACAGTGTTGTAGCGAATCCTCGGCGTCACCCGGTACGATGACGGTTCCCGCGGGTCGCCCATCGCGAATGACGGAATCGGGTAATTTCAGGGGATTTGGGGGAAGCTGTCGGTGAATGACCCGTTGTCAAACTAGGAGGCAATGTGAAGGCCAGGAGGTTCGAACGAGGCCGTTGTGAGGGTTGAATCCTGGAGAGCTTTCTCGTGAGCTGGGAGTCGACAATCAAGGCCCAGGTCCCCTGCTTCAGTTTGGGCCCGCAGTCGTAATCCGATGGCGGCACAGCCACTCCTACAAAACCAACAAGCCCACAGATACGGCGTCGTACGTTCCTAATCAGGACCTAGGTTTGAATCTAACTACGGACCATCTAAAGCTTGTCGCTAATTGAGATTGCGTCGATGCATTCAGCTTTCTGCTAGGTCTCTAATGCTTTTGGGATGACGACAACGGGAGGTACTGTCCATGTACATACACGGTAACTCGCCATGAGGCTCCAACGCACCCCACATTGACAGGGGTCCATCTGTGGCGGTGCAGTTGATTCTGAGCGCATCTTCTAAGCTTTTTACTTGCAACACCGCACCATACTAGAGCCCTCATACCACCGCCTGCCCACCGCAACATCAGCCATATGCCGATCGACCCGCCTCCTTGAATGTTTCCTCGAAGGCATTTGTGCAAGATTCCACAGCCACCAAAATGTCCTCCATCTACAATCTCGAGCCGCAACCGACGGCGTCGGCCATCATTCACACAACACAAGGCGAGATTGCGGTCGAGCTATTCGCAAAGCAGACACCTTTGACGTGCCGTAATTTCTTGCAACTTAGTCTGGACGGGTACTACGACAATACCATCTTCCACCGCCTCGTACCTGGATTCATTCTCCAAGGTGGCGATCCGACCGGCACGGGACATGGAGGAGAGTCGATCTACGATGGCGGCGCATTCAGCGGGGACCTGGATCCGTGGCCAATGGACCAACGCAAGAGACATAATGCAGGGCCGATGGGTGTGAACTTCAAAGATGAATTCCACTCGCGGTTGAAGTTCAATCGGCGTGGCCTCCTGGGCATGGCAAATGAGGGCGCTCCGGACACGAACGGCAGCCAGTTTTTCTTCACGTTAGGCAAGGCGGAGGAGTTGACAGGCAAGAACACCGTCTTTGGCCGAGTAGCTGGTGACACCATCTACAATCTGGCCAAGATGGGCGAGGCCGAGGTTGCAGAGGGTACCGAGCGGCCACTCTACCCGGTGAAAATCACACACATCGAGATCCTTATTAACCCTTTCCAGGATATGAAGAGAAGAGAGAGGAAAGTCCGACAGGAGGTGCCTAGGCCTGTCCCAGCAGAGAGAAAGCAGAAGAAGAGGAAAGGGGCCAAGCAGTTGTTGAGCTTCGGGGAGGAAGAAGGCGATGCTGAGGTTCTTCCAGTCATCAAAAAGCCCAAGTTTGACACGAGGATTGTCATGGATATTGACGAAGAACCCCTCCAAATATCCGTGCCGGTCAGAGCGTCCGTCAAGAAAGAAACAAAATTGCCAGACAAGGAGGCCCATGTTCTAGAGAAACACCCCACAGAAAGCCGGCCAAGCCCAGACACACCGGAACCAGTTCCGGCGCGTAAGCCGCCACCGTCCACGATACAGACCAGTGCGAGATCTAGCCCCGAAATTGAAGAGGTACCTAAGAAGACCCTTTTAGAACGGACCAACGAGGAGATTGCCGCGGTCAAGGCAGCCATGAAACGGACAATCCACACAGATCCGGTCAAAGAGGAGAAGCAAGTATCGACCCTCGAGTCAATGGTACCGGAGACGGCGGTCCGTGGGCGGAAACGGCGGCCTAAAGGCAACAATACTCTCACAAGGGAGGAGCAAGAAGCCTTGGACATCCTGAGAAGTTTCAAGTCAAAACTGGAGAAGGCCGCAGCGGAAACGAAGGCCTCCCAGCCAACTCTGGATGAAAGCAAAGAGAACGGGGACCAGGATGGGGAGGGAGAGGTGTGCGACCTACACTTCATTGCTAATTGCCAGAGCTGCCGGGCATGGGATAAAGAAGAGAAGGATGAGAGCGACGACGAAGGTTGGATGTCTCACACACTAAGTTTCGCAGCCGACAAGCTTGGCAAGGACCTCAGCTACCTGAAGAAGGCCGAAGAGGAGCTGGTTGTCATCGACCCCCTTGAGAAAGCCAGAACCTTCAAGGAAGAGAAGAAGGCAGCTAGGGACGCGCGTGCAGGCGGCTCCTCTCGAGCGTGGGATAAAGATCGGGATCGCGACCTGAACCGTGACCGGGATAGGGTTCGTGATGGGGACAGGAGAGCTCGCTGAGACGGAAGCTCAAGCACGCTGGGCGAGGTCAAGATTGTCATGGTCGCTCTTTCCGGTAGTTGTCATAACTTTGAGATACCCAATTCCTCTAGATTCTGTCTGATAGTTTTGAGTACTCGCGCGCTCGACCCGGGCCTGTTTCCCGCATCTGGAAGCTGTTGGCAGCTTGCCACAGTACCAATGGAACCTGCCATGTGATCTACCCCCGCGGGCCCCGCCAGTACGTACTGTACAGGAATCGGAGCCTTTGCTCCGCCTCCGCGGCAACAACTCAGGATCATCAGACGGACTAAAAGACGTCGGACTGATCACCAGACGCCGGCTGTGGTAAGGACAAGTGGCTTAGGGCTTGGAAGTTCCGGCATCCGAACGCGATCAGGCTGGCTCAAGGGTAATATAAAGGCACCAATTTACTTTATAAGATCCCGGATAACTCTGTGATTGGCGTGAGATCATCCTAAGTGCAGATGATTCGCCTGACCCAAAAATTCCATGGGAGGTTGTGATGCTATTCTGATGTTATCGGGCGTGTCGGGATGCCCCGCCAATGTGGGGTCGTTATCATACGGTAGGTGATTGGCCTGCCAAGCGAAAAGTTCGCTGTTCCTCCAATATCCATCGCATCAAGAGGAAAAGCGCACCTTCCTTCTTGTCGTCAACCTAGCGACTCCAACTTGAACTGACAACTTCACCCCCTCAACACCCGCACGGCCGCTCGAGAGCTTCCCGACCGGCCATCTGCGCCAGAGTCGTCGCTCCATTTCCCCGCCTCATCAGACATCCTAACAAAGCCCCCCACCGCTACATTTATCGGCCAACCGGGAACAACCCGGCGCGAAACACGGCGCTCCGACAGTCCGGCGCCCATTGTTCAGGTCGCTTCGAGCATCCAGCGGCGCCCATTGAGCAATCCTATTATACGCGAGACAGTCGGCTTAGCTCTCTTGGATACCGTGTGACGGTCAAAGAGCGACTACTCTACTGCGAGCGATACCTCTGCGCCGCCCTCAACCAACAACACGGAACGTGTCGCGCGGACCACTGGGTACTCTGAGGCACGCCTGGGTGCCTGATCGACACAAACGTTACCTTTGATCACTCCCATTTGCATTCAAGGTATATTGCTGGGCTATATATCGTCCGCAGCTTCCCCGCATCGCTCTAACTGCAACCGTTTGCCCTCCCGTTGTCAGCAACTGCGGGTCTAACTGCTTCGAGAGGGTTTTCAGGATTCAGGAAGCGGCACCAAATTTCCTCGCGCGTTACACGGAAGAGAACACCGGGCACTCGACGCATCAACACAACGAGAGATCGTCATCTATCAGGGTGAGCTGTTCATCCAGTCCACCGATTGCAGCTGACGATCTGGGCCGTCGTAAGTCAGGCCAAGCTGGTGAAGCATACGCTCGCCAGTGTTATGTCGTCTCCCAACCCTCGGAAACGACCTGCTGCAGGCGTTAGTCCGATGGTCCCCGTTCCTCAGATGTCGCCGTCGTACTCCCCGGTTCAAACGGATCAGATGTTCAGGTGGAACAGCGGGATGGATGGCAACGGCTTCGTCGACGCCGGCGCTCCCGACGTGAATTCATTCGGGATGCTGCCAACGTCGACTTCATACGGGCAGGCAATCCCGGCGCCTTCCACGGCCCTTGCACGGAGGCAGAGTAGCCGAGCCCTCGTTCCTACGGCCCCCCGGACGCCCTTCAATGGTGGAGCAGACAACTGGAACGGATACGGCGAAGATCACGGCTATCTCCAACCAGCAAATGCGAGCATTGACGAGCACGACAACATTGAACGGCTGGAGGAGATGGCGGCCCGAGCAAAACGGGAGGCGCAGGCGAAGAGGAAGCAGATACCCCCTTTTGTTCAAAAGCTTAGCAGGTTGGAGATTACATCCCCTTCCCATTTCGCTTTCTGCAAGCAATGCGCTGACGACATACAGCTTCTTGGATGAGTCAAGGAACACTGACCTGATTCGCTGGTCTGATAAGGGGGATTCGTTTATTGTTCTTGACGAGGATGAGTTTGCGAAGACATTGATTCCCGAGCTCTTCAAACACAATAACTATGCCTCGTTTGTGCGCCAGCTCAACATGTATGGTTTCCACAAGCGGGTGGGACTTTCCGACAACTCCATGAAGGCCAGTGAGAGAAAGAACAAGAGCCCAAGCGAATATTACAATCCGTACTTCCGCCGCGGCCATCCCAACTTGCTGTGGTTGATCAACAAGCCCAAGAGCGGCAGCAGCAAAAAGAAGGGGAAGAAGGACGAAGGCGATGTTGAAAGTGAAGAAGATGGTGTTGAAGACACGTACAACGGACAAAATTTGGGGGGCTCCCAGTCCGGCAGAGGGCCTGTCTCCCACGAGCTTGGGCCTCTACAAAAGAAGGATCTGGTGCAGGTCAAGGCCCAGATCGAGAGGATCCAGCAGCAGCAGGTTGCTATTTCCAACATGCTGAACAAAATGCGCCAGGATCAGAACCAACTTTACCAGCAGGCCATCTTATTCCAGAACATGCACGAGCGCCACGAAAACTCCATCAATGCCATTCTCAACTTTTTGGCCAATGTGTTTAGAAAATCACTGGAAGAGCAGGGTGGGACGCAGACTGTCCAAGATCTTCTCGCTAGCATTATCCCGAATTCCCAAGCTCATGGGCAGACCCAAATATCTCCGACAGGCGGAGTCGTCGACCTCGGCGGCTTCGTCAACCCTGGGCAGCGGCCCCAAACTGTTGCCGCTGTAGGCACTCCAAAGCGACAGCAGCGACTCCTGCCTCCGATCCCACTTCATCAAGCAAGCAAGGCATCCTCGCTGTCTTCATCGACCACGCTGACGCCAACACCTCCACCAGCAGCTCAAGCGCCTCGAATGGGGACAGTTACGGAGCTGTTCGACACCTCTCCTTCCGCGGATGCCACATCCCCAGCCTACATTAAGAAAGAGCTGCGGAGTAATCCTCAGGAGGGCATGATGAAGATTATTCAGGACACCAATGCGGTCAACAACAGCTCGGGACTCGACTTGCCAGATATGGCCGCCAAGACCGCTCCCAGCATGAGTGACAACCAACGCGCGCAGATGCTCAACATCATGGCTGGTAGCAATCCTGCCGTTCCCGCTGCGACAACCAGCCCCGCCGCGCCAGTAATCCCTCAAACTGCTGCCCCAGTTCCGAATGCGAACCTTGCACTCTCCCCAAGTTTGTCCTCCCTCCGGATGCCACCGCTCCACGACATGCAAACTACCCAAGCCGAACTCGAGGCGCTACAGCAGCTGTCAAACGAACAGACGAGCCAGATCGACGCGCTCACCCACCTGCTCGGCCCCCTCAGCCCCTCGGGCCGCATCCCCGGCGTTGACGAACACGGCAATCCCAACGCCAGCTACTTTGACAATGTCGACTACGACCAGTTCATCAACTTGGAGGGTACGGACTTGAACGGAATGGGCGGCATACCTGGCACCGGTACGGACGGGGCGGATTTCAACTTTAGTCTGGATGGGGCCACCGCTGATTTCGTTCCCGGTGCCGCGGATGCCATCGCTAATAGCTCTGGCACTACCACGCAAAACGGAGATAGCTCCGGTTCCGGACCGTCGTCGAACAATCCGCCTAGCCCGTCTGGAACGGAGGAGATTACTAGGGCGGAGTTTGAGAGCCCTGAGCGGGGAAACAAGCGCCGCAGGAAGGGCTAAGCTTTTGCCAATGGCAGGTTTGGACGCCATTTTCTCTTGTGGATGCTGGAAGAACTTCGGATTGGTTTGATCATATTGTCTTGATTTCCGTCTCCTCTCCCTAATCTCTCCCTTCAATACTCGATTTGGCCTTTGGGTTGGATTTTGTTGCTTCATTACTGAGCAATAGGGATGAATGGTGGGTGGGTAGCCGGGGCGGGTGATTGATGTGGTGCGGGTTAGGTGGATGCGCTCATTGGAGCACTCTCGATATTCCCCTCCTTTGCGTGACTGTGGATTTCATTTCAAACGGAGATAAGCTGCAGCTGGGCCGCCGGTCTCTCATGGCTAAGGGGAAGATGAGGGATGAATGGATTGTTGGTGGTGCATTGCATCAATCAGATTGCTGGCTAGAGGGAGCTTTTGCCTTCGTGTTCTCTTAGAAAAACCTAAGCGCAGAAAGAATACAGTACGACGTGATGACGACAGGCAAGTGAGCGGCAGCGGGAGTGTAGAGCTTCGAACACAACTGGATTGCTTACGACTCAGGGTCGTTCTGACTTCATGTTTGGACCGCGCAACGGCCGACAGCCAGCATCGATCAGGTCCTTAATGGCATGTACACCCGAGAGCTCCCATCCACCCTGAATGAACCCGGCGACTTTCCGATATAGATACCTCAGTCCCTAATCTCAGAATGAAGGATCCCGCAAACTCGCCCCCTCGCGGTCGTCCCAGCAGCTGCACAACTACCTGGTAGGCAGCTGCTCTTGTGTGCACTTTATCAGCCATATCTCTGGGCCTTCTGGCTACGATAGGCATGTCCCGCTGACCTTGGCAAGCGACGCCTGATCGGCACACCGCGGCCCACACATCCCCCTGTCCGCATGGCTTCCGCCATCATCTCAGGTACCAACCAGCGACATCCTGACTCGGCATTCTTGGCCGTTGGAAGCGTGTAGTGGCCCATCTGACTTGCCTCGGAGAATCCGTTCTGCCTTCTCTCTCCCATTCCCCACCCATTCACTTCGCCAAAGGATTCGCATGAATCGTGACTCTCTCGATCCGCACCTCCTCCATCGGCCTGTTCTTCTTATCCACCTCAACCGCCTCAATCGTGGCCAGCGTTGCGAGACTCTCGTCCCCGAGCAGCTTCCCAAACACGGTGTTCAGCCCGTCGAGATGTGGCGCGGGGCCGAAGGTGATGAAGAACTGGCTGCCGTTGGTGTTGGGGCCCTTGTTGGCCATGCTGACCACGCCGCGCTCGTGGTGGCGCAGGCCCGGGCGGATCTCGTCCTCGAAGGTCGGCCCGTAGATGGAGCGCCCGCCCTTGGGGTTGTCGGGCGGATTGGGATGCGCCGGCGCGCCCGTCTGCACCATGAAGGAGGGGATCAGACGGTGGAAGGGCGAGCCATCGTAGTAGGAGGACGCGCACAGGGCGAGGAAGTTCTACGGGCGGGTGGTTAGTGAGCGGGGTTCTTGGTTGTGAAAGGGACGGCAGTAGCTACGGTAGCTTACCTCGGCGGTCTTGGGAACACTCTCACAAAAGACTTCGATTTTGAGGTCCCCGTGGGTTGTGTGGAGTGTTACAGACATGGCGGTGTTGTTGTAGGAGGATGATTGCTCGTGCTAATATCGGTGGTCCTTCATCATTGTTTTGTTGACGATTTCCGATAAAACGGATTAGGAGCAGGGGTTCGAGATTCCAGACCAGACCAAGCCAGTGACATCAATGAGGGGCTTGGCATGAACCACCAAGAAGCTATGACCGTCTTGCACGTGGTCCTTGCTTCACGGTCGAGAGAACTGCATACATCCCAATCCGGTGGTGTGTTTTCTTGGACTGAAGGTCATTGACGCTCGAGCTTTACCTGTATCTATTCTCCCTCGGACATTACCGACTTATTTAGTTCACAGTTCAGGTTGCGAGGTTGGTAGACTCCGTACATACACTAAGCAAGCACCCCAAGGACAGAAAAACCCGTACACCGAACTCCTCACTCCAAGTCTACTATAATCAATGCCCAAGGAACAAGTCAAGCAGATAAAATCAGACTAAGAGAAAAAAGAGAAAAATAAAGGAAAGGATTAAAAGAGAAAGAGAAGAAAGAAAGAAAAAAAGGAAAAAAGAAATAAAAAAGAAGAAAAAAAAGAAATTAAAGAAAATAAAAAAGACGAAATAAAGAAAGAAAATAAAAATAAGAAGCAAGAAAGAAGAAGAATAAGAAGGCTTAGTTAATAAATTTTAATCTATCTCTCCTAAGGTACAAGTCTAACACCTTATTATCGAGGCTTTATGTACGGCTTTTTCTGGTAAGACGGAGGCAAGTTACATGCCGTATAGTGGAGATCCGCTGAGCGCCCCGGTCGGTGCAGCTGAACCACTCGGCAAGGTAGCCCGGGTAGGCTGGCCCTGCATCCAGGCACAACATCCACCAACTCAGGCCTGCCACAGGACTTGTCTTTCTCCTTGATCGCAACTTAAACCTTCCAGGTTGTTCAGTGTCTTAGCCTAGGTTGTCTGTGACTTGGGCATCAACATCGACACCACTTGGCACTAATTCAGTGACATTTAACTGCTTGTCTCATCATATACGTATCCCATTTTGGAACGTAGAACTTCCATGAAGACAAGGCTCGGCGAGTCCCTCCGTGCTGAATCGAGCTGAGCTTGTAAACGCAAGAAGGAAGGCAGCCTGCTTCGAATTGCGAGTCAACTGACTCGTAGTGATGTGTAACAACACCGTTGCATACGTACCTCAGTAGCTTACCGAGTTTGGACCTACTTCACAGGTATAGCGAGAGTGGCCATCGCTGCTGCGGTGAGGTTTTGAGGCGATCCAATCCCGGTGCACCACCCACAAAGACCTCGGCGGCTCGAGGATCATTTCCATTCGGCCCCATACCCCCGCCATCTCCCAATTTCGTCCCCGACGCCAACAGCTGCAAAACGACGGCCTGCCCTGCAGCTAACAAGCACCGCCCGGCAATCCGAGCGCACTGCGTAAGACAGCGGCGGATCCACAACATTCAATTCTTACGACGAGGATATTGCCAGGAGGAAGACTCAAAAATCGGCGCCATTCTCCATCGGTCGCGAACCCCTCCATATCGCCTCGGCGGGATGCCAATGTGATGCCGATGCCCACGCAGCTCCAACTCCCCTTATCGATACAGCGCCGGCAGCATCCTACCCAGGGACCCCTCCTCCCGGATCGACCGCTTCGCCCTCCCCTCAGCCCTAGCACAGGGGGCCGGCCTCAGCTCAGTGGGCGATCCCGTCCTTCATGACCGGCGACGGCCGTTGCGCCCGCCTCAACGACGCCAACGACGACAACGACGACAACCACCCTAAGATCGCCCTACCCTGATTGAGCCACCGGCAATCGCCGTTCCGGCGACAACTCCAGAATGAATGTAGCAAATGTTCCTGCGACCGTTAGGATATCCGGCCCACCAAACAGCAGTTTCCTGGTGGGCTACCCAGGCATCTCGGCGACTCTGGTAGGTTGTTCTTCTTACGATTGCTCCCCTGAGTCGCGTGCGAACAAGGAAACGAAACATCCCAGCTTGGGGAGTCCCAGCGCACACCTGCGCCGTCGCAAAGGCTTGGTTTCTCTGCTCATGCTAACCCCAACGCTTTCAGCCCAGAATAGTCGGCAAGGTCGAAATCCGCCCAGGCGCAGGTTTCTCAGCCGCGGTGAACATTTCGATGGTGCGGATCTGTCTACAGCGCCGAGAGACGATACACCCGGCGGCGGAAAATGTTGCGAAACGGCACCTGGGGACACCGCGGCGAGAAACGGCCGATCTCGTGGGAAAGGAGGTGCTTCTCTTTCGATGTGTATCAGGGAAGGAAGCGGAGAGCGTGATTGCCATGGACCTACCATTCCAGATATTTATACCCTTCGGGCGCGGGGGTGAAGAGACAAACCGCCGGATCCCACCTGCGAGCTTGCAACTGCCCAGTCGCATTGCCGAGACGTATTACGAGCTTGTGGTCACGGTTCAGCAAGGGTCCAGCATGCAGAACCGATATAGCTTCCCCATCCCGCTTCAGCGCTACGACACGCTCTCGACGTTCGGCATGTACAACCGCCCGGAGACCAGGGTGGCGACGGCGGACCACATCGTGAATCTGGGCATATCCCTCCCGAAATGGAGTTATGGGCCATTGGACCCGATTACGGTCTATGTTAAGCTATCGCCGAACCCGGACTACCTGAACAAGGCGAAAAGGGTGACAATACAGAAACTCACCCTCACCATCGAAGAGGAGATTACGTTCAACCCTGAAGGAGACGAGCCGACAAAGAAGGTCAACAAAATCGCGAAACACACCCAAACGGTGGGGACGAAGATGCCCGAGACCGGATACATTACGAACTTGGGCCTTGTGTTGCCCGCGCGTGACCTGCGGGATCCGGATGGCATAATAAAAAGGGGTAAGCCGGCATTTCCGATGTACGAGGTTACGAGCTTCACAACAACATCAACGCTCTACAAAATCGAGTTCTTCCTGAGTATCAAGGTAAGACATGTCACCTCGACAAGTTGTTTTGATCACCGTTTCTGACGGGATTCTAGGCACACATGACGTCTGCTCGGGATATCACATTACGCCAGCCGATCGTGGTATGTCCACTGGATCAGCAAGCTTGCAAGGAGGAGATGGATGCCATCGAACAGGCAGCAAAGGATGCCTCACATGTCGACCCGAATAACCCTATTCTTCCAGACCGGACTATCGTCCTGGCAAGCGAAAGGGAGGCGATCCGGCATCTTGGGTTGTGTGAAGTGGGAGGCGTCAAGAAGATGTTGATCGAATGATACTGAGAAACCGAGTTATTGGTTGGGAATCTGATGGCCGCGATAGCGCACAACGCCGATCGGAACGCCTCGCACAACAGAAATCACCCTCCGCGGCTAAGGAACTTCGGCTGTTCCTAGTAGCTAGCCGAGTCGGCGATTCTTCGCCACCCGGGTGTTGAAGGGCGCAAAGGGCACCAAGCAACCAGGTGGCTGGCCATCCAGCAAGCATCCTTTTGCTCAACAGATCCCTCGGCTGTACTCGCTATCGACGAGCCGCGGGATCAGCCGACATGGCGGAGGTCCAGAAATCTCCACCGCACCGTATGGTTATGAATGACGGAGCCGTGCGATTTGCGGACCGCAGGAGGATACGACGACAAGGAACGAGGGAGGAGATCATGAAGTCACGAACAGAGGAGCTGGAGGAATCAGGCACCCGTTAGACGGCTCTGCAGGGGGTTCTGGATGTCTACAGGACGGTTCAAGGTCACTATGACTCTGGTCCCCGAGTTGGGAGGCTCAGGTCATTTACGGGCAGCCCGGCGTTCTGTGTGTAAGGTGTTGTGAAGGTTCTTATGGTGCGAGCGACCTTGGGACGGTGTTGAGGGGTGTTTGAAGGGTTATGTGATGCTTTCCTTCATGGAAGAGTCGGGGAGACCAGAGCGCAGACCTGCTAGGTAACGCATGCGCTGAATCGGTCTAGATGGTTATTCTAGTGAAAAGGCTGTGTGGGACATCCCATGCGGCGTGATCCTGGCCCTTCTTCCTGTCTTGATCGTGTCCTCAGCCGTGATTTCCGCCTACCCTCTATGAAGCGTCTCCCTCTCCTTTTCGTTATTCTGCGATTCCCCTCTCTTTAAGGTCGCCTTCTCCTTCATTCCATGTTCGTCCTCATCCTTCTGATCCCGTTTGTCATCCTGGACGAGCTCCCTCGATGACGACTTTCGAGTCCGTAGTTAGTTGTGTCACTCTGAAGCTTCGTGGGTTTACAGGCAGAGCCGACATCTCAGGGATCCATGTGCTCTCTCATAAGGATTGGCCCCGAGCAAAGGCACCTATTAACTACATGCTCGGAACGCAGATAATCGCCCCACTCACTACTCTTCTTCCCATCTCTTTTCATTCTGTTTTCCCCTTCTTCCTCCTTGCTCAACACTCCCGATCTGGTACGGGATTTCTTCCTGTCCCTATTGTTCGAATATCCCAATGCTAAGACTTTTTCTCACCATTTCCTGCTTCCTCACTGCCTAGTGCAGGAGCCGAAGCACAGCAGTCGTCACCCACTAAGCTGAGCCAGCAGTCTTACCCTCCCATACACTGTTGTGCCTTTGATTCTCTTCTCCAAGGAAATATCTCTATCCATATCACCTTAATCCCGGGCCTTCCAAAAAATAACCAGCCACACCTCGGTACCGATCCGTGCTATAGAGTGCCGGTACAAACATCACCGGATCACACCTGCTTCTCCTATCCCGACCATATGATGCTATCGTTTGCATCGTCCCAGTACATACGACCATACCTGGTAGAAAATACGGCATCCCGTCCGCTCTGCCCTCGTCAAGCTACCAAGGGCCGAATTAGTACTCAGGTCGGTGACGACTGGGGAATCCTCGGTGTTGTATGTTTTCGTTGATTTTTGCTCCATCGTCAGTCTTGGTGGAGTCTCCTGTCCGGGACAGTATGGGCATCACATCTGACAGTATTTAGTTATCATTCGAACATCGAGAAGCGAAACAAACTCGTCCATTGTAGAAATTCTTCCTTTGGCTCTGGAATTCCTCAAACCTTCTGCTACTGGTCAATAAATATCAAGTGGATCTTGAATGAACCACGTTCCTGTGATATATTGGGGAGATGCACTTATAAGATGGGACCTAGCACAGCAGTCAGCCCTAACCCTTATCATAGCATACCTATTCGACAGTCCAAAAACAGCTTGTAGAATGCGAATGCCCCAGGTTCAACCACAATCTCTCATCACAAGATGAGCTGCTGCAAACAACTCTGAAAACGGCATAACCCCACGGCTGCGCACCCCTCCATCTCCGCACTACCGGCCAAACAGGAACCGTAAAAATGTCCCTCGACGACGACGACATCCCCTCCCTCACATCGCATCCTCATTCCTCCTCCATCACCTCCCCATCCCAAGCGCCAGCATCAGCCTCCTCCCTCCCCCCAGAGGCCGCCGCAGATGACCTCACGACAGAGGACCTGATGGAGGAGGAGGGCGCCGCCTCACAGGACTTCCGCGCGTTTGCCGCGTCCCTGCAGTCGCAGTCGAAGTCCTCGCCACAGCAGCACCGCCAATTCCGCAAGACGGCCGGCGTGTCGGCGCAGACGATACGCAAGGGCGAGAAGGACTTTGAGTCGCACGGCCTGCGGGCGCAGGAGGACGCGCTCGAGCAGAGCCGGGCCGCGATGCGCGACGTGCTCAGCTATACGCGGGTGCATCCGGTGGGGCCGAAAGGGGCGGCCCTGGTGAGGGGTTGGTATTTCCCTGCTTGGTGGGAGGGGTATTCTGAGGAGTTGCAGCTGGAGGAGAAGAAGGAGGGCGGTGGGAAAGATGGGGAAGGGAGGGAAAGGGAGAGAAAGCCATATGGGCATATCAGGGAGAGAGTGGTTGTGCTGGAGGGGTCGTCGCCCGCTAGTCACAGTCTGGGGAGGGCGGTGACGGGGCAGGCGAAGGACAGGCCCGCGCGGGGGAAGGATTGGCTGTTGCCTGAGGAGGCATTGTATTTGGTGGAGAGGGGGTCGTTGGATCTTTGGTGGCCGTTGAAAGGGATTGAGGAGATATTCCCTCCGGAGGGGATGACAGCTGGCAAGGAAAAGGAAGGGGAAGAAGAAATGGAGGAAGAGGATGAGTATGAAATGGGGTTTCCCCTGAGCCTCCAGGCTGCTTATGCCCTCCTCATTGGAAACGATGGCGAACGCGGCAAGATCAGCCTGCAAAAGTTTCAGGTCTACTCCAACCTCAAGCGATGCGGCTACAACGTCCTCCGGGCGCCGCCCGTTCCCAAACAGCCACCACCACCTCCGACAACAACTCCAATAACAACCACTCTCTGGCAGTGGTTCACCTCTCTTCTCACCACCTCCCCTCAGCAGCCCCCGTACGGCCCGCTCGTCCAGCCAGGCCTTTACCGCTCCTACGCCTCCATTTACCGCCAAATGGCCCTGCTCCCACGCCACAAACCCTCCACCACCTCAACCCCTTCCACCGCCACCCAACAAACAACCACCACCACCACCACCACCACAAGCGAACCGTTCACAATCCACTTCCACATCTGGAAAGCCGCACAAAAATGGACCAAACTCCGGCACCCGCCACCCGATTTCCACCTCGCCGTCGTCGACGCCCAGCAGTCTGCCGTGCCCTCCCTCTCCGAGATATCCGCCCTGCTCGCGGCCACGCCGCTCGCGCCGGGCAAGCCGGAGTGGGCGGGTCCCGGCCGACTGTATGCGCGGCTCAAGCACGGGCACCGCAACGTGCTAGTGGCGGTCGTGGATCACGGGGTGATCAATTACATGCGCTTTGCGGAGGCAGCGTTTGGGTTGGAAGAGCTGTACGCGCGGTTTGATGCGCCTAGAGGTGGTGGTGGGAAGAAGGGCGGTGGGGGGAGGAATGGGAATGGGAATGGGGGCCGGGGTGGGAGAGGGGGGAGGGGACGGGGGAGGAGGTAAAGCGTTCTCCGTCCATGTACAGTACGGTACATGACCAGGGAGGTTCAAAATATTACCGTGCTCATCCGGGATGAGATGGAAGAAGTTGTTGGTGTTTGACAGACTAAGATCATATGATACCCCCGGGGTTGGTGGCAGTGGGGGTACTCGGAGGACCTTATGGCGCTAGAGGTACCTTAGTTCGGCAAGGAATGTGAGAGTGCAGTTGGTAGGTCAACGGTTAGTTGATCGCTATTACTGTCCTAACTGTCTCCCTGATGTTGGTGTGCGATGTGATGTTCTAATACGAGGGTTTTGTGAATATGCTCGTCTGTCATACGCGGCACGCATTCAGCTCAGGTTGCACAAATGTGAGAAAGGATTAATCGGGAGGTCCGAGAGCTGCTTGTCTCGGCTTGATAACGCCATATGGCTGCTAGTTGACGGAATTGCTGCATGCTTTGAAGCTAAGCTGGTCCGAGGGTCCATTGTGAGATGCTTGTTGCCCTGATCATGATATCATAGTCTGCTGGTATGAAAGACTCATTATCCTCAATCCACTTGGTTGCCTGCCTGGTGGGATGCGTTGTCTTGTTGGGTGGGCCACGATTCTCCTAACGAGAGGACCAGATAGTTACGAGATATGCTAGTTCTCTCAAGAATTGTAACACTACTTGCTATACGAGTAGAACCAAGTTGATAGCCAGCCGAACCACTTGAGAGATGATGACTAGGTCCTTATCAGGAGGCATTGGTGTGTATGTGGCAAATGGGTGGAGCACGGGGAGTTAGCTTGAGCGCTTCTGTGTCACTCAATCGGAGCAAGACTCAAAGAGAGAAACGACCAACGGCCCCGGCAAAGTCAACTGTGGCAAGCCATACTGTGCTACAGTTAACCTTCAACTCTTTGGAATGACGGGCCTCTTTTTTCAACTTATCGAGTTGTGTGGAATGGGTGGAATAGGTGGAATGGGTGGAATAGGTGGAATGGGTGGAATGGTGGGTTGCTTTCTGGCGTTACACTGTCCGTCTTTGTTGCTGTAGGATCACCCCATCGTCGTCACCCCTGTCGCCACTCCACCACTTGATATGAACCGCTCAATAGTCACGTCCTTGCGAACATTCCATCCACCACAAATCTGAACTTGGAGCGGCTTCACCTCTCTGGCTCATCCTATGCCGGGGCCTGAGTCCTTATCACAGGCCCTCTGAGTGTTGACTCACTGTCAAGGGGCATTGGAGAGGGATTGTGCCGAAGTGAAAGATCGCGATTTAGGCTGTGTTTTGAGTTGTGTTGACCAGCCAATGGGATTGTTGCATGTGGGGAAGTTCTTGCAATTCGCAACTCTCGGCCGTGACAAGCGTCAAGTCTGATCCGTCTGTGTCAGATGATGAGATGGGGGCAACTCCATGTTGGTGAGTTTATTGATCTTCTGTCGATGTCTTGATTCATCAGCGGCCGTTAGGAGCCCTGAGATGTTGAGAGGTTCGCTCGGGTAAAAGATCCGAGTTCTTAAGGAGAACATAACAACTCACGCTATGTTTTGAGTCCTCTTCTGGACTTCCAGGCTCCAGCTCGTTGTTTCTGATCAGCATTAAGGTATACTGTGTAGGCAGGTACCTAAGTACGTATATTGCCCGTCACTCTTGTTGCACCAGCGTGATGCAGAAACTGCCAGCGCTACACGAGATTTAAATACCGTAGAGCATGTTTCAGATGGCTCAAACCCAGAGCGATCATCTTGCGTGAATGCCCCATTCCATGTGGAAGAGCACATGCTTGGTCGTAGAAGGTGCCTGTTAATAAGAGGTAAACCCAACATACACAAAGTTTTCATCTTCTCAGCTGCCACTGTGTGTTGTTTGCTCGACCACTCTTCGAGTCCGAGTCCAATAATACAAGTGATATGAGTGGAAGACGACCTGGAACTTAGGGTACTTGGCATTTGGCAGAATTCCCGAGTTCCCTAGCTCATGCTGGTGCAATCTGGGAACAATCGATCGTCCCGTCATCCTCCGGTACATTATGTACTCATAACGTGTACCTCGAGTCTTACTAACCCCCCAATCGAGAGACTCTGGCAAATGATCCTGTTGTCCTTGGTTTCAATTGCTCCTAAGGTACCTTACCCACCCGCACCAGTTCACCTTCCTTCCCACCGCACTTTCTCTTCAACTCATTTCATCCCTTCTGTCAATTTTATCCCACCACACCATCTCCCTTTCCATGCACGCTCACCTTCATCGTCGAAGACACACAAGTTCCGCGCTTGATACCACGTATAACAACACACATGAGCCTGTCGTTTGACATATCCAGGACACGCGCATAATTTAAAGAACCCGCGACTCATTCTCGCCACCGATACGTTAAGCTTAATCGCATCGTTAACCCAGTGAATCTTCCAACTTGATCTGGACTTTGCTGCCAAATTCGTGAACATAAGCCGTCTATCTCAGGTAGTCAACACTCACCACAGTGCCAAGACTTTTTACACTTGTGTCCAACTTCGAGTCCTATTCACGTTGGGCTGTCGACCGGCTTGGGGTAAGCGCATCCCGCCCGAATAAGCAGTCCAATTTTGTTTCCTTTCATGTCCTTATGCATTCCAGTTGCTTCGTCTCATCAGGCTCACAAGTTGGGTGTGGTGCCTAAGTTGCCCCTGGCTTTTCCAACTCTCTCCATCATCCCTGGCCGAGGCTGCTTTCACCTCAACTGCACTTAAACAAGCCCAACCGCTTCCTTGCCACCTACTGTTTTTCTTAGTGGTGAAGTAACTCGCACCTTCTCAAAAACTAACACATGGGTAGACTCAAGATTAAGGTCTCGAACACCTGATGACAACTAGCATCACCACCGAGATGGACTCCGCGGCTGAGCCCGTGAAAGTGGATGATGAGCCGCCCTCCGGGGAACTGTTAACTTCTCAGACTGAGACGAAGGCTGGGGATAATGATAAGTGAGTACATACTCCTTTTGTCTCGTGCCAATTATCGCGGAAGCTTAGTTCATAACTCCTCAACATCCTACTATTGTGGAGGAGAGACCATGAAGGTCCGGCTGTCAGTGTATTAGTGTACACCCGTGAGGCAAGCACGCCCAGCCTTGCCTGCCATATTTGGTTCATTTTGCGTCTTTCAAGCTCTTTCTTGCTCTCCTCGCATCCTTTAGTGTGAATCTTTATCTGGTCTCCAGGAGCTACTCCAGCTCACAGGTACCGAGCATGTTGCTTGTGTCCTGCTGGGTCCAAGTCTGTTCAGAGAGGCTCACAGTTGCTGCGGCCTTCTGTGAATACCTTCTCTCACGGCTCCTTACCTGTCTTTTATATATACGGCCATCTCTTTCAGGGTCTCGCCGTGAGGGCAGTTGAGTGCTAAGATGAGAGCCATACTCAGGTCCTTCATGCCACGGTCCCATCCCAAGAGGTAAGTTCCCATCAAGTTGTGTCGTCCCCCTCTGATCCGGAGTCTCCGCTCCTTCGGAACCACCCCCGTTCGATGCGCTCCGCGCGATTGGCCGCCTGTATAAGTTATTATCCCTCCCAGGGATTCAAGAACCCGCTCGCCCCTCGTTACCCCTCGCTCCTTGCCCTCGTTCATCCGCAGAGTTTTCTCTTCACGCGGCACAATTCTTTGGCAAACCTCCTCAGAACTTCTTCAACCTTCGGAGTCGCATATCCGCAAGTTCAGGTTGCTGACACCTAGCCATTGCTCTCAGTGACGTGGAGATGGCTTCGCAAACTCAGGCTCAAGAGGCATATGCCGAGAGGTGAGTACCCTATCGTTGGCATTTTGGCGCGGACCAGACCTCGATTTCTTTCGACACAGTCTTCCCCAGTTGTCTTGGCCTCTTTCTTGGGCTAGAGGTATTTTCCCTCTGAGGAGAAGGAATACTGACGGTTATGAAACCATTCAGCCTTCCGAACTCTGAGCCGGCTGTAGGCAGTCCTCGGGACCGACCTACTCCGGCTGAAACTGCTACCCCGTCGAGTGGCGATTCATCTCATCCGTAAGTTATAATAACATGCCCCGACCCCTAGTTCGTGGTTCCTTTCGAACGGATGGCCAACCTCTTCCTCTCAGCGATAGTGGCAACCATCAGCCTGATGAACACAAAGAAACCGGCAACTCAGTCAAGAACGATGTGACCAACAACCAGACCAATGACGAGACCAACAACGAGGTCAACGAGGTCAACAAGGTCAACGAGGCCAACGAGGTCATCGAGGTCAACAAGGTCAATATGGTCAAGCAGGTCGACCATGAAGACAACAACGAAGAACTTACACCTCCCCCTGATTCCCCGCTTGGCAGTCCTGTGAGCCAACACTCAGTTGTTCACCTCAACAGCAGCCTCCAGGATGAAATTGTTGTTGGCACGAAGACCCACGACAAGGCCGAGGCAACCGCAACCGAGGTCACGGAACTGGAAGACGTCGTAATGGGCGAAGCCGTCGACGACAAGTCGCTTACCGGCCAGTATCCGAAACGTAAGCGAGCTTCGACCGGTACCTATGCCGAATCGGTCGAGGACGGCACTCCGGCGCCCCCCGACGAGCTCGAGGCACGCCGGTATGCTCGCGCTCCCAGGGCTTCCGTAGGTGGTATGAAAGGCATAGTGGTTGGCTATTGGCGTGATTCGCCGGCTGAGAAGGCGGAGGACAAGCACGGTGTTATCGGCTTTATTGATGTTCGAGACCGGCTCCGCACTCGAATCCTGCCGACCACCCGGGATGGCCGACCGATGGACCAGAGCCATCCAATCCCCTCCGGCCCCGGCGGCAGCTGGGTCACGTTCGACAAGGTCGCTTTCGAGCCCCATCTTGTCGGCTACAACCACCACGTGGTCAAAGAGTACGTCAAGACTCGCGCCGAGACCAAAGGCAGCAACGAGACTCCCGAGGTGAAGGCCAAGCTGGATCTCGAAGCTGTCGAGTTGGCGGCGGAGAAGATCAGGAAGAACCCGCCCGCAGAGACCCCTATTGCGCCCTTGCTTGCCTACGGCGCCGAGATACCTGCCAACGCCGTCCAGACTAGCCGGGCCGAGGCCAAGAAACGCCGTCTGGCTGGATCCTTTGGAGCACCCTCGGACTCATCGCCGACTGCCGCCCAGCCCACCGTTGACAATATCCCCGGGACCCGACCCACGAGAATCCTAATCGGCCACTGGAAGCATTCCAGCGAGGAGGATCCCGCTGACAAGCATGCCGTGTATGGTATCATTGGTTCCAACGACCTGTTCAGAGTCAAACTCGCCCGCGAGACCCGAGACGGCCGCAACTTGCAGAGCAACTTCCCCAATGGTCCTGGAGGGGTCTGGATTCAGTGGGACGAGGTCGTCTTCGATCCCCATCTTAGAAATCTCTCACGCGCCGAAGTCAAGGAGTATTGCCGCGTTCGACAGCGGCAGCTCGACCTCGGTGAAAGCCCTGACGATCGCATCGCCAATGAGACCAAGGCCGTATTCGAAGCCCAGCAGCGTGTCGCCCAGAGCGCAGCTCTCGGTATCCCCATCCGCAAAGATGACATGGATTTGACTCCCATTGCCATGAAGGGCTCGCCAACGGCCAACGGACATAGGGACAGCTCTTCCGCAGCGGCGGGTCGTCACCCGCTCCCGGGACTCGAGTATCGCGCCGCTAACCGCCCGCCCTCTGGTCCCGATCCCGCCGTCATCCAGCGGGCCAACTCACTCGCCCACCGTGAGATCGCCCGTCTCGAGGCCGTGCAGGCCCGCGCCAATATGCGCGCCTCCAGCCGCGAGGCGTCGCTCGGTCCCGCATCAAGCAACCCCACCAACGGCACCACCGCAACCAACAGTAACAATAACCACGGCTCAGCCTCCCGCTTGTTCGACGACCTGTCCCGCCTGAACAAGGTCTGGGAAGCGCAGGAGGCCAACCGCCTCCACGCCGGCACCGAGGACGCCAAGATCTACGGCGGCATCAAGTACCAGCGCAAGCAGAGCGGTCCGTTCCAGGGCAGGTTGGTCAGCCAGGGCACCATCATCACCATCGACGGGGAGGATTACGTCGAGTACCGTGTCCTGGCCAAGCCCGTTTTCTTCTGAACTGCAAGGCATCTTCGGCTTCCATCGTCGATTTTCTTCGGTCCGCCTCTTCCTTCTCCCCTTGCCAGATTCGGTTCTGCTTTCCTTCCTTTTTTTCACGTCTTGGGACTCAGTCACTTCATCGGGAAATCGGCTGTGACTCGGCTCGGGCTGTTGCGGTTAATGATGGCGGGGTAATGCGGTGGTTTCTCATTACCCACTTTACCTTATACCCGGATCTGCTTGCTCATGGCGCGGCGCTGTTTTTCATCATGGATCTCTCTGATCTCTCTGTCTCTTTTGGCGAGAATGGTGGACGTGGTGCTGTTGTTGTGAGGGCAAGGTCCGTGGTTGGGGGGCTGATAAATATTCCTGGGAGGGGCGTTCGGGAGTCGCATCTGGGGTTGGTTCGGTTCGTCTGGTCTGCCGGAGAGAGATACCACGCTAGTCGCTTACATTACGATCATGTTTTTCCTTTTTTTTTTTTCCTCCTTTCTTTGTTCTTGCCTCATTTTCCTTATTTTCCCCCCGGGGCATATTGGCTCACCAATCTGAAGGTGCGCAGCTTCCGGTAGCGGGTTGTCAATTTTCCCGCTCCTGGACTATCTGGGGAGAGGGCCGTTGAGTAGGTACTTCTGTGTATGTATGGAATCTAACCTGGTGACACTCGGGTATGGTTGTATGGACTCTCAACTGGCAAGTAATCTGAACGTCTGTCTTGTGGTGAAATTACCTGCGCTTGCTGGCCAACGAACAACTGTTTCTTCTATGGCTGTGACTGCCTAAGCAGCTAAGCGGTTTAGATCAACTTGCGCTGCCTTTCTTTCCAGCCACGCTTCAAGTCTCCACGGGATAATCACTTCAAACGGCTCAAAGGCTAAGCTATCAACTACCCAAGTACTTTGACACCGGCAAACCGCCCCTTCAAGATTCGCCCAACATCATAAAAGACACAGGCATCTTATACACCGACAGTAAAGCACGCGCAATCCACATTTGAACGCTTGAACAAGCAAGGTAAGTCTGGTCTCCTCATCTCGTCGCCCTCGCGGCATATCTCATCATGTATCTTTCATCTACACCCAACCAGGAGGTATCTTCAATATATTTTCCCGCCCAACTCCTCAAATACCAAAAATTTGAAAGCAGCCGCTCATACCGTCTCCTCCGTCTGGGCCGCATCCGCCTCATAGCCCTCGGTCTTCATATCCTTCAACCCGAGGTCCTCCTCCTCCTCGTCTGTCCGCTCGTACTCTTCCACCGTCATCTGCTCATCCGGCTGGCCGGGATCGTCCGCCAAGCTCTGCACATAGCTGCTCGCCAGGGGGTCGGTGAGCACGATGGTAAACTCCTTCTCACCCTTGATGGCGGCATCCAGACCCCTGAAGAACTCCTCCCATCGCTTCCTCTCCTCGGCGGGGAGCGAGTCGTTCACCCGCGCGCCCGCCCCGGCGTCGGCGTCGGCCTCGAAGATCTGGTTATGCAGGTCGTCGCGCACCTGCGTGAGCAGGCCCTCGACCGTGGTGAAGCGGCCGCCGAGCGTGCCCGGGTTGACCGAGAGGCTGAGCTCCGGGCACTCGAGCGCGCAGCTCTCGCTCTTGAGGATGTCGCGGGCGAGGTCCACGGCCGTCTTGACGCGGATCGTGATCTTCTTGCCCTTCTCGGGAATCTCACCGCCCGTCTTGACGTCGTTGGACTTGTACCCGCAGTCGTCGCACGTCGTGTTCATGATGACGACCTGCCGGAAATGTGGGATGTCGACCATCTTCATGTTGGTTGTGCAGGGGTGCATGCAGCCCGGACACGAGGCGGGGAAGGAGTAGACTTGGTCGGGGATGATGTTGCCCTGCTCATCAAGATCGGCTACGCTGGTGTCGGCGAGACCGAGGGCTGCGTTCTGCTCCGGGGTACGAATGTACTCACGCTTCTCCCACTTGCCGACGCCGTCCCGCATGTCAGGGGTGATGAACGAGTTGCCTGCCGGGTCGTCGACGGCAACACGGAAGGGGAAGGCCTCGCCAGCGAGCATTTTTCTGCCCTTGGCTATGATTTCTTCGATCTTGGCGTATACCTCAGGCGCCTCCTCCTTGCGCTTCTCCTGGCCGTATGCGAGGTCATCGATCACGGTGGTCAGGAGACCCTCCACATTTGTAAGTTGGCCCTTGCCGGCAGGGACCTCCAAATCCAGCTCAATGAACTTGACTGTTGCTGTGTCCGACTTGACGACTGTGCGTTCGAAATCAGCCATGTCGGTTAACCGGAGCTCATAGCGGGCACCCTTGAGCTGGAAGGTGCCGGCGGGCTGAATTTCGTTGTTCTGGAAACCGCACTTGTCGCAGGAGAAGGACATGATGATGACTTCACGGAAGTAGGGGATTTTCGTCAAGAGGAGGCGTGTTACACCCTAACTCGCGGTCAGCACACCCATCGTGCTTTATCCATCCCCGCAAGGGGTAGTGATGTACTTACATTCTCCTCGCAGTTCATGCAGAGAGACTCGATCTCCTCAACCACTTTCTCCTGGTCGTCACTCGTCCCATTTGGAACGGCCGCCGGCGCGACCTTCTCTACCTCCTCGCCAATGGGTTTGAATAGCTCAGGCATCTTGACTGTTGTCCACGGGTTTGCGCGGGTGACTTTTCACAATGCGGTCCACGGGTGTATGTCGAGATTTTTTTGGAGGGGTAATTATGCTGTATGGCGGGGTCTTCAGTTGATATGCAGTCGCTCAGCTCTGAACACAGTGGGGCGCCCCGCGCTGGGCAAGCTTATGTCATTAAACCCAGGCGCTCCCACGCCGAGCCTAACGTTCCACCAGGCTTCCCGAATGTTCGGGGCAGCACCCGAATTTGCTCGAGGAATCAGGTAGCAATGAGCGCTGAGGTGCCCTTGTCCCGCCACGGCACGGAATTGAACTCACGTCTTCTGCATGAAGTCGGCAAGGCTCAGACCGAGCCCAGGTCCTGTGTTTCGCGCTGCATTGGACTGGTTCAACAAGGCCTGCAATCCCGCCTTCCTGGACTTGGCTCGCTTCTTGCTGCTTGCGTTCGCGCTTGACTTTTGAGATGGTGGCTCTTGGGAGGCGCTTAACGAATGCGAGTTCACTCCTGCTCCAGAGGCTTTGGGGATTTTCCCGCCCTTCTTCACCTGATGCCTAATGATAGGAACCGGAGCTGGCAACTCAACCTTCGTCAGCCCGCCACAGTGTCCACAGCTTATGGCTTTAGTAGGGCCTGGGCGCGTCTGCAGAGGGTTGCCTCGTGCCTTGTTGGCCTTCAGGCGAGTCAATCGAGACCTTTTGCCTGTTCTTTTCCCAGCTTCAACCTGGAGGTCACTTCCCAGTCCAAGGAGCATAATGTGACCGCAACAGCCGCATACATGCTGTCGCTGCTTGTCCGGCAAGGGCATCTCGTGCTCGAACATCAGTTCATTGCGCCGCCTCATGAGATACGCCGAAGTCTCGGGAGCCGTCCCGGCTAAGAGATGTCCGGCATCTGTGAGAAATCGGAGAGTTGTGGTCACCTCATTGGTAGTCATCTTATGCGTAGCGGGTGAGAGCTGAACCGTGCGACGAGTGGTTTGCAATGAGGTTGGGGTTGCGCAGTGTTCAAGTCTGAAAACTTTCTGACGGATCGAAGGTACGAAGCAATACTAACAATATCTTGTATGCGATAAACGTACACCTTACCGTGCGTGCTAGTGTAATATACGGTAATATTGGCACCCCACCACAACTGAAGTTCTCGGCTTCCCGAATCCATAGTTCAAATACTCATTTGCACAGACAATAGATGGGGCAAACTCACGCGGCTATATGCCACAGAACATCAGAGGAGCGCGGTCCTTGGACGACTTCGGGCGCCTCGGGGCGTTCGAGAGACCATCCGTCCATAGTCTGATGCGGGTATTGTCAGGCCCGAATGATATCCCACTTCACTTCCTTGATGCTAACTTCTTCTCCTGCTTTCTCATCGTAATCGAACCATTCCCCCTCTGCTAGCTCGACACCTTCGAACTTGGTGTTCGAGTCGACGCCGTCTACAAGCCATTCCCCCTAATTGTGCCGAGACCATCGTCAGCACCCCAGAGACAACAAATTCGGACAAGGGAATGGGGTAACAAACCTCCGGGATAAACTCTGTAAACTCGAGGCCCCTACAGTCAAACTCAAGGATTTTCTGGGCTTTCGGCGGCTCAGCCTGCTCGTATGGAGTTGGCGCAGCCTTGATGGATGCGGAGGACTCTCTCTGTACAAGAAGTCAAGTTAGGCTGTTGAGAACTGCAACAGATGCACAAGGCTTTGCATAGTCGGTACCTTGCAGTTCTTGCACTTCCACACAAAGTTGGCCTCGCCTCGGCTGCCGCTCATTTCGTTGGTTTCCTATGTGGTGTAAGACATGCGCTTGGTGGACAGGAAAGTGAGAACTCACGAAGCGGGTTACAGTGACGGGATTGGGATGCGTCTCTCTGCATGACGTGCATTGTACCTTGAAGGTATAATGAAATGGCGCTTCTTGGTTGTCCTTCGGCCGCAGGTTTGTGACTCTATTAGAACCCGTAAGCCTCGACCTTCGGCAGCACATGACAAATGAGAAACAGCTTACCCTGCCAGTTCCGCCGTCAGTGTGAGCGCATACATTGCGGCAATGCCCGGACTAGAAATTTCGTTGTTTATAGATTGGCTTCAAAGCACCGGGAATCCTGCAATGCCAGGCACAGCTTCTCTGATTAGAATGCGCGGAGGGTGGTATACACTATGGGCTGGAAGCTATTGATAACTTGAACATCTGAATGTTGATGGTGTTGAGAGGGGCAGCCTGTCGTCCCGCTTGATAAGCACACGCCCCCTTACACGTGTAGGTAGTTATCCGGAGCTTTCCCTTTCAGGTGAGCCAAGCTCCGTCCCACAATGGAGCTGCTACACTAATTCACAGCCCTTAATGGCTCAATTGGCTCGAAGTTGGAAATTACAACGACATCATCAGCCCACCGGGCTCCGGCTGCTCGATCGACCGCACGACAAGTCCCAAAACCCGCAACCTAGCTCGCAGGCTCAGGTTGGCCGACATGCCCCGACGATGCTGGGCCTCTGGTCAATGGCAGCCCATCTGAGGGCCTGCCACTGCCGGGCGTGCCTGCGGGGAGCAAACACGGCCGCGCGGCGAGCGACGACGACGAGCGCGAGGAGCAACCCGCGACGGCGCAAGGTTTTAGCGAGCGATGTCTTCACGGCATGCTATTCCGCCATTATGGCCACAGCTGCCGTTATCGACGCCGGCAGGAAAGACAAGCGCAGGCGCGAGCTCGATCGCGAGCTCGCCGATGCCAGGAGCAGCTTGGCCGCCCTGCTGGAGGAGTCGCAATCCCGAGACCTCGCAAAGGTCATTACGTCCGCGTACCCTAGTCTCCCCGACTCGTCCCCGCTGGAGAAGCTGGCCGTCTTAAAGGACATTTGCAAGCTCGAGCCGGACTATCTAAGAGGATTGGACGCGACCCGCAAAGCCAGATTCAAGAAAAGAAACGATTTGCGCAAAATGTTCGGCCTGCCTGGTTGGAAAATTCTAGAGTACGACATAGAACATTCGACTCTGGCTAGGTGCGACGAGGTCATGGATGCTGAGGCGAAGGACCTCAGCCTCGTCCATCAGGAGGTAATGGATGAGGAAGGATTAGCAAAGGTCACGGACATGATCGCGGACCTGACCGATCGGCTCCTGACAGATGCCTACTGGGTCTCAGAGGCCGAAGCGCCCGGAACACACCCTGCCCTTGAGAGCCCGGATTCGGCCAGGACCATGATCCGCCTGGTGAAGTCCAGTGGCTATCCTTCCTACACCCACCCGCACGTGGACCCGAGGGAGACGATCGAACAAAGAGCTCGTATGAACGAGCTGAACGTGAAGATCATGGCTGATTGGGCGACGCCCCGCCGGGAACATTATCTAGCGAAAATCTGCTACAATCTCCTTGTCTGCGGTGTACCTCCGGGTATTCAGAATGTCAATACGCTCATCCTCGGCTTTTCGCTACTCTGCGAGCACAAGCTTGCAGAGGCTATGGTGGAATACTTCCATTCGAGCTCAATGAGACCGACAGAGGCAACTTTTCTATGCTTATTGCATCACTACCGGATGAAGAAGGACATTGTCCGCTTCCACGACCTTATTCGCCGTCTCTTCGCTTATAACTCCGCCGGCATAGGGCTGATGCGGAGAACGGCCGACGATGTAGCGCGGGATCCCAGTCTCCGGGCCTGGGCCAAAACAGCTGACGTTAGATTTGTCGACGGTCACTATGTCCAGCGTGCACCGCTCACCCGGAATCTTGCGGAGGCCATGATGGAGGGCCTGATAGATTTCGATCTGTTGCATGAAGCTGCCAGACTCTTTTCCGTCTGCCTCGGCGAAAAGTGGACGATCAGCAAGGACCTGATGTGGAAGTTATTTCACTCGTGTCTCACCTTTCTGGATACCGCCGCGGCCAGGGTGATCGTTCGGGGATTGCTCAATAACATCGACCAAGCATCATCGCTTCTCCTCGGCCCCGACGCCATCGGTCCCGGACTGGTCAGGCAGCTGCGCCACCTCCTCAACATGTGGCAGGCGACAACGCTTTTTCCAGGCGTTATTGCCAATGAGGAGGTAGACGACATATGCCAGCGTTGTGACCCGAGAAGGCGAACGGAAAAGTCGAATCTTGATCACCTTGTGACAGCAATTTGGATAAGAGAGACGGGGCATCACAACATCCACACAACTTTGTGGCTAAAGCAGGCTAAGAGAAGACTTTCCGCGGACGGGCCGTTGAGCGAGCGGCTTGACAAAGCCCATTTCGCGCTTGACCTCGCGATCAACCGCCCCAGGGAAAAGATGTTCAAGGCGGAGCGCATCCAACGAGTAGCTCGACTAGAGTGGCTGAGGGTCGAAACCAGCGAGTCGCAAAAGAAGATCCTAGACCTTGAGACAGCCATCTGCAGCATCCTCGCCGAGCAGGCCCCGCGAGAGTTGCGAGACGCGCGGTTGTTGTTCGACCCGGATCTGCCCATCAAGCAACGAATTGCCATGGCCCTGGCGATTGGCACGCCGGGGACGGTGCATCACGAGGCAGCAATGTGCTTTGCTAGGAGCAGGGAGATCGATTGGCAGCTGAAGGAGGCCTTGTTACAGGCTCTCCCACTCCCGCTCGCCAAAGACCTCTTGGAGACGCGGAACGCCTCAGGAGACGTCCCGCTAGGCAGGATCGTTGCTTGCTTTGAGCAGTATCTGGCCGAGTTTAAGGCTGAACAGGACAAGCAGGAGAGGGCGTCGCCCTTGGCCCGACTTGTGTCGGGCCTCTCGTTATGGCCGAGGTCGTCGGGGTCGCCTGCCGCAACGTTGGGACGGGTAGTGAACAGAGGAACACGCTATATCAATGTAGTATGAATGTTAATACAAACCGGTATATTGTATGTACGTGAGGTTACCCGCGAGGACCATAGAGAGGCCCGGGGGTTGAAAACGGGGTGGATACACTCAATCGAAGAGCGAGTGGCCAAGGTATCTACTAGATGAGAGTTTGCCAAAACGAGCGTTCTTTCTTACCCTTTCTCCACGGGCCATTTTGATGCACAGTAGTTACAACCCGACTCCAAAGACTGAAACGACAGTAAGGCACCTATCGGTAGCATAAGGTTGATGATGGACGGAGACACGAAACTGGAGGTATCCGTATCCGTATACACGGTACTGGAAACAGGTATCACACAGCAAGGCCGCTTCTGTATAATATGTCATGCATCTACTGTACATGTACACACCTTATATACGTACCAGACCTAGGCAATGCCTGTGCGACTGAAGCTGTCACGGCACGGGCAAAAGCAAGCAACTGCGAATGCCCTCATGTTCCAGTTCTGCACCAAATATGCACTCTCCTTTTTCGGGAAGTTGCGCCTGTTCTAGCCCCGGTCCCCGTGGGGAGCAAGATGCGTCACAAGACCATATCCTGCCAATGGTTCACGGTGAGGTGGTTGTGTGATGTTCTCGACACGCAAGTCACGAGGACTTTTAAATCTGTTTCTTAAATTTGGTTTGGGGTATCCATATGCAGGGACCTCTTAGTTTCATCCACCTGAGGCGTCTACTGTGGTATCATGCCTTCCAAGAATCAGCGAGTCAAAGCGGTATCTGAAACAATGGGAAGCGGTGAGCCATGCAGTGGAATGCGAATGGGGAGTAGCCCTTCAAAGGTCGGGAAGATGTCCGAACCTCCGTGGTTGCTTTCCAAGCTGCAAGGGATTCGCATTGTGATACCCACGCACGCCACGTCCCACGTTCTCTTACTCACTTGCTTCCAGGTTGTCTTGCAGCTGCCGTATCTTTGATCCCCCGCCTCATGCATGTTGATGTCGCGGCAGAGTGACCGCCACACGATAAATTCCGTGGCATATCTAGGCTTTGTGGAGAGCGGTCTAGATCAACTGTAGTCGCTTTTAAGCAGACTAGATCTAACCAGTCATGGGGTACGTAATGTACATGTACATGCGCAGTGGAGAAAAGCAAAGAACACCGGAGACGAGGACTGGAAACGACACCAATATCGATGATGATCAACACGAGGAACCAGGTTAGAGGACGGAGACGAATAGGAGAAGACGGAGAGAAATAGATGGGACGTTTGGTCACAACACGTGACCGCTATCTCTCTCTCATCCCGGTTGAACATCAACAGACGGTCGTTGCCGACAGGCAAACATTGTGGACCTATTGCCCAATAGGCACAAGGATCGGTCGCACCGGACGCCGCCGCAAAATCCTACTGGTTCCGGCCGGCACGGGGTGGGAACATGCGGACCACCACACCCTGGGATGCTCCTTCCCAAGTCCGGCGAGTTTTTATAGTGACGGGACCTGGAGGCAAGAGCCGTCCGCGGCACCAGGGCAAAGCCAGGGCTGGCTTTCAGATCCGCACCATGTACCTGATCTGGTGGCCGGGGGTGTGAATATCCCTTTCATGGCAATTAGGGGTCTCACTCTGCAGCCATTTCTCCTAATAAGCGATCTAGCTACTTAACAACCCCAGCGGCCCCCAATTCTCCCTCGTCAGATGGCTCCTTTGTCTTTCGAGGCTCAAGACCTAACGTTACTTGTTGGGGTCTCGACACTGTCCTGAGCCTGCGGCTGGATCACCGAGTTTGTTATTGCCGCACTTCGGCCTCCTAAGTACCTACTTATATGTACCTTGCGTCATAGGTGGAAACAACTTAGACGCGGTTGACCGGTTTCAGAACACGAAAGGCTCTCTAGCCCATCGGCCTCCCGGCTGCTTGAAGATTGTTTCTGACACTATCCTGAACCTTCAACATGCAGTCTTAAGAGTTCTTTCAACATCGGCCACTCACTTCCTCGGCTGGGTTCCAGCATCCCGCACCACTCTCACTACGCTCGAGTTTTTGCTGCCGCTACAAGACGGGTTCTCACCAGCGTTTGACGCGGTTCCACCTTATTCACCAGCTTTGCGGTGCTTCCGTATTTCAACATGAAGTTTGGTAGAAAGTATGCTCGTCCCACAGTCCGCACTGATGTTACATGTCACTGAGCTGTACCTGCAGTCTTCCAAGGAACCAAGTCCCCGAGTGGGCAGGTTCTTACATCAACTACAAGGGCCTCAAGAAGCTCATCAAGGCTGCGGCGAGAGCTGCTCAGAATGGCGAACAAGTTGATCTAGCGGGTGGATTTTATCCCAGGCTGAGCTAAGCCGGTACGGGTTACTAACGTGACACGCAGAGTTCTTCTTTGAACTGGACCGGAATCTCGAGGATGTCGACTCGTTCTACAATAAGAAGTTTGCCGAGGCTTATCGAAGACTTAAGGTCCTTCAGGACAGATACGGCAGCTCGCCGGATATTGTTGCGAATCTCGACGATGACGAGATCGAGGAGTTGATGGGCGCCCTCCTGGAGCTGCGTAGCCAGCTGCGGAAGCTCCAATGGTTCGGCGAGATCAACCGCCGCGGCTTCATCAAGATCACCAAAAAGCTCGACAAGAAGGTGCCCAACACGACTACTCAGCACCGCTACATCTCGACGAAGGTTGACCCACGCCCATTCGCCAAGGACACTGCCGTTGCCAGGCTACTGTCCGAGATTAACAAGTGGCTCTCGGTGTTGGGTGACTCACAGAATATCGATGATGCCAGGTCAGAGAGGTCGACCCGCTCCTTGGGGCGAGCATCGGCGAAAGCCATGCTGAATGTCCCGACGAGCCTGTTGGACAAACTGGATCAGGCGATCAGGAATGACGACGTCGATGCGTTGAAACAGGGTTTGACCACGGGGAACCTGGTGAGCTCGGAGTCGGCCTCGCAGCGGATGCTTCTGAACCTGCTTCAACGGTCCATTTCGGCACGGTCAAAAGGATGCATCTCATTCCTACTCGATAATATCGCCTCCCTGGATGAGCCCGATGATATCAACGAGCGGAATTGTGTCCACAGACTTGTAATCCACATTGGGCGGACAAAGACGGCCTCGTCACAGGTCGATGAAGAATCAAGTCCAACCTCTTTCCCCTTCCCGGGTGCGGCTCAGTACGCTCAGAGACACCTCACACCAGCAACATCGCCTCTTGCGGCCCCAAGAGTCTCCGGCCTCAAGGAGTCGAATCTACTCACAAAGGATGATGAGGCGGTTCAGATACTGATTTACCTTCTGGAGAGTCTCAAACCAGGCCAGAGAATAGCACTGAGCGCACGGGACAGCTTCGGCCGGATCCCATTGCACTACGCCGCCCAGTTTGGCTTCGTGGTGGTGTGCCAGATCCTGATGAGCAAGATGCAGGAATGGGGACAGTTCAACGTCGAAAACGGCATTGATGCGGTCGAATGGCAGGACAAGGAAGGCAATGCGCCAGTCCATCTCAGCGTCCTCGGCGGCCATGTCCTGACAACCAAGGCGCTTCTGCAAGGGGAAAACTGGAACGGCGTGAACGACCACAAAGCCGAGATGAGACGGTCGATCTCCAAGTCAAGCGCGGTCTTGGCCATCGCCACCAAGGCCAACCTCAAGCCCATCGTGGAGATGCTCGTGGAGGCTGGTGTGGATATTAATTGGCAGGACAAGGTCGGCGAGACGGCGCTGCATATTGCCGCTAGATTCGGTCACGATGAATGCGCCAGGGTGTTGCTGAAGGGGACGCCTGAGCAAAAAGCAGACCTTAACCTCGTTGAGAATTCGTTTGCCTGGACGCCACTCCACATCGCGGCAGTGGACGGCCACCTATCTGTCGCGCAACTACTAGTGGATGCTGGCGCGGACGTTGACAAACTGGACTCGTCGGGCTGGACAGCGAAGGAGCATGCCGCATTGAGAGGGCATCTCGATATCGCGCGTTTGCTTGCTGCGCATAGCCGGGACGAAGATGATGCAGGGTCGAGCAGCTCGGACGAGGAGAAATCGGCTACTGAGCCCGTGGCTCGCGAGGTTGCCTCCTTGGAGGATAGGAGGTCGAATGGTTCCTCTCGCCCGGCGGAGCCGATCAAGTCGTTCGGCCATCGCTATCTCAAAGATGAAAGCTTGGTGCTTGTCAGCCTCGGCTCAATGGACATGCGGAAGAACGTTGAAGCCGTCACGCTGGACAAAGTTCCGCTGACCCAGGCACACAACACTCAGCTGGACACGGCCCTCTCAATCGTGGTGTCGGCTCAGGGTGCCCAGGGCGAGCCTACCATGATCGATATGCCGGTCCATGAGAACATTTCTACGGAACCTATCGTCTTCACCACGGCTGACGCCTCAAAGGTCAAGTTGCTGTTCGATATCGTCCCGACGTACTCGGGCAATCAGAACAACAAGATCGGGCGCGGTGTCGCTCTGCTCTCTAGTGTGCGACCAACAATCGGAACCAAGCGGATGAATCTGCAGGGAGACGTTTGCGTTCCTATTGTGGGATCTAACCTCGATGTGATCGGGACTGTTAATTTCAACTTCCTAGTCATCACCCCCTTCTCGCATCCGAACATGGAGGTCACTTCGCAGCACACCTACTGGAAGAAGATGACGTCGACCATGGTGATCGGCCACCGCGGCCTGGGGAAGAATCTGGTGTCCAACCGGTCGCTGCAGCTGGGAGAGAACACAGTGCCGTCTTTCATCGCGGCTGCCAATCTGGGAGCGCAGTATGTCGAGTTCGATGTGCAGCTCACAAAGGACCATGTCCCGGTTATCTACCACGATTTCCTGGTCAGTGAGACGGGCTTCGATGCGCCCGTGCATACCCTGACTCTGGAACAATTCCTGCACATCAACTCACACTCGTCCCGAGGCGGCCACTCCCCCAAGCCTCAGCATAAGCAACTCGACAAGACACGCAGCAACAGCCCTGGCCCGCGAAAGCGCTCCATGTCGATGGACTGGCCGATGGTGGACCATCAGTTGACGAAGCAGGAGATGGAAGAGCGCATGAAACACACGCGCGACTTCAAAGCCAAAGGCTTTAAAGCCAACTCGCGAGGCAATTTCATTCAAGCACCCTTCGCCACGCTCGAGGATCTCTTTCGCAAGCTTCCGCCTTCGGTCGGCTTCAACATCGAGCTCAAGTACCCTATGCTCCACGAGAGCGAGGAACACGAGATGGACACGTATGCGGTTGAGCTCAACTCGTTCTGCGACACCGTCCTGACCAAGGTCTACGACCTCGCGAACGGGCGGCACATCATCTTCAGCTCGTTCAACCCGGACATTTGTCTCTGCATGAGCTTCAAGCAGCCGAACATCCCGATCTTGTTCCTCACGGATGCAGGAACCACTCCAGTGGGTGATATTCGCGCCAGTAGCCTACAGGAGGCGATCCGGTTCGCGTCACGGTGGAATCTGCTGGGCATTGTGAGCAACGCAGAGCCGTTTGTGAATTCGCCGAGGTTGGTGAGGGTAGTGAAGCAGAATGGCTTGGTTTGCGTCAGCTATGGGATGCAAAATAACCAGACCGAGTTGGTGCAGGTATGTCTGCTTCTTTTCCCTCTCTTCTCTTTCTTCCGCAAGATGCTAATTCATGCAAACAGCGACAAGTCAAGGAGGGCATCGACGCTGTTATCGTTGACTCTGTTCTGGCCATCCGCAAGGGCCTAACCGGAGCCCAGGATTTGGGGGCTTCCACTGGCCAGGAGAAGGCGGAGGAAGTGGCGGTCAGCAACGGGAATCAGACGAACGGTAACGGAACTCCGAATGGGAAGAGGTTGACCAATGGCCGGGGAACTGAAGAGGAGGCTGTCCAGTTGAGTTGATGACCGTCTTGGCGGTCTGATGATGATGCGGCCGGGATTTTGCTTTGTCGTTAGACGGCGATGGCGCATGGGAGAGGTGATTAGGGGTTGTGTTTGGCAGATCACTCCAGCTCCGACGACAGGCACTCCACAGCAGTGCACGGGTATGAACGAGTGCAACGCCGACTTTGCGTACTTCTTCCTGCCTGGATGGGCAGGGAAAGAGCACATACATGCAGCTACGATGCGCTAGAGAGAGGAGTTGCCATTGGTCGTGAATAGATTCAGACATGCCTACTAGTACCTTCAAGTTGTCTGAGATTGTGCATCACTGGAAACGCTGTCCACCTGGAAACGCTACTACGGCGGTGGCCGAATGGGTTGCCTCCGGAAGGGCGCCCAACCACTGTCTGTATTCGGTTCAAACGAACCGGCTTCCAATCAAGTCCCACAATAACCAATAGTTGTATGTCTCTGTACGCATAAGCTGCTGTGGCTGAAATGGCACCCGTGGCCCGATCGGGTGACTGCACGATCGGGCAGCCGCGAGGTGAAGACGGCCGGGCCGCTACCAGGTCCATCACTTTTCAGCAGGAGAGCTGGGGCTGTGTCTACAGTTCTACGCTAGACGCGTTTGCCTGTGTGGAGTCGGTCACAGCGCCCAGCTGATCTAGCGGGATAGAGTAAAAGAAGGTTCTTGGCCAGAAAGCTGTAATTTCGGCCTTGTTGATGATAGCCTTGTTGGTTTTGGCCGTTTTGGGTTGTCTTTGCGCGCCGAGGTGTTGTTGAGCGTGGTCGCAAGGTGGCTAACGAAGAGGCGAAGAACTAGACCCTGATGAAGCAATTTCCAGTTGGAATGGGAAGGCGGGGCCGTTGGCTCCCTCCGGTATTTCAGCATACCTCTGGTTGTTGAGTGAAGCCTGTGAATCACTTTGGTTGGGCCCATTTGTACGTATGTACGTGTACATACCTGTCCTGTCACATTTATCATTTTCTTCCTGTCTCTTCTCCTCCCAGATAATCAGCGTTGTGCAGTCGAATCTCTTGGGCCTCCTTGAGAAGCACCGAAGACTGCCCCGCCCCCTCCAAAATTACCATTCCCGCCCCGCGCCACGCCGACTCACTCAGCTCCTCCTTGATCCCCTTTTTCTGCTACCTACCAACCTGAGCCTACCACCCTTACATTTATCGAGGTAGCGCGGCACAAAGCGAAGGCTCAGGGGCACAAAACTTGCTTCCTAAGACCCCTTAAAATCAACATTCTCTCGCCACGACACCAACCGACTAACCCTCCTAGCCTAACCTAATCTAACCTACCGCAACACCACCGAACAATCACCCATGGCAGGCCCTGCATCCCCGGGCGGCGAAGGGCCGACCTTCGCGCCTCCGCCTCTGCCTGCGGGCTGGATCGCGCAGTGGGACGCATCCTCCAAGAAGTATTACTTCGTGCAGCTGTCAACGGGCGCGTCACAGTGGGAGACGCCCACCGAGGCCGCGCCCGTGGGTGGCGCCTCGGACACGCCCGGCCCACGCGCCGATCACCCCTACGGAGTCCCCGGTAAAGTTGACGGTGGCGCCGAGATCATCGTGCATCCGGACGGCAGCCAGACCGCGCGGTATCCGGACGGCAGGCTCGAGCCTGTCAATCCGAGGGAGGACGGGTCGACGGCGGACGGGACCAGGGGTATTGATGGGAATGGGAGTACAGATCGAGGGCTTGGGGTAGGTGCCGATTGGAATGTTCGCGCTGCGTTGTGCTGTGCGGTGTTTGATTCGTGTGGGCTGACATGCTTTCGCGACAGTCCTTGCTTGGAGGCACGCTCAACAGCCTCGGTGGTAAACAACACGGTAGCGGATCACACGGCGGCGGTGTCGGTGGGCTAGTTGGACACGTAGCCACCGGGCTTCTGTCTGGAGGGCGCGGCGGCGGACACGGCGCGGGCCACAGCAGTAGCGGCGGCCTTGGAGGGAAGCTCGCATCGCAGTTGGCTTCTAACCTGTTCCACTCCGGAAGCAAGCCGTCGGCTCAGCAACCCAACTACCACGGTGGTCAGCCATCTGGACATGCCGGCGCAGGCGGCCTAGGAGGACTTGTTGGGGGCGTTGCCAGCATGTTTGGCAACAAACCTCACGGCTCGGTAGGTTGAAGCAGAGGCGTATCTCTACATCTCAACCACTCTAACCGTGGGATAGGGCCAGCACTTCGGCTACTCTAACAGCGGACAAACGGGTAGCTACAGCGCGCCGCCCCCGCCAGCCTCTTACCAGTCACCCTCGCACTCGTCGCACCCGACTACCGCCCCGTCCTCCTACCAGGGCAGCACGCCCTCTTACCCGGCCCCCGGTCATCCGCAGCATCAGACCCCAAATCCTCCGTATGGCCACTCGACCCCAGGCCAGCCATACACCCCTCCCTACGGCACCCCCGGTAGCCAGCATCCCGGGAGTCAACAGCCGCCCCATGCCCAGAGCTACCCCCCTCCACCGTCAGGCCCGCCCCAGCCCTACGGCCAGCCCTCGTATCCGTCGCATCCCGGCAGCGCCCCGCAACACGCCCCGCAACCACAAAACTACGGCGCTCCGCCACCGGCCGCTGCCCCGTACGGCCAGCCCCAATACGCTCAGCCGCAGTACGGCGGTGCGGCAGCGCCATACGCGGCGCAACATCCCGCACAACAACACACTCCCGGCGGGCACTCTCCCTACCCCGCTCAGCCGCAATACGCCACCGGCGCCCACCAGCAGCCGCCTCACCCTCAGGCGTACGGAGCCGGGCCCCAGTACCACTAGGAGAATGGCGCTCCGCGAAGAACAAGCACGATGCCGACGCTCGCGGCCTTCGCGGACGTGGTGGCGGCGTGCCCGGGCTAGGTGCAGCAGCTTGTGGGGCTGCAATGGCAGGTCGTGCTCTCTGCGAAGCAGCTGTGGCTGGCGCAGCGGCAGAGGAGGAGGAGGATGAGGCCGGAGCAGCTCCTGGCTCTTGCGCAGTGCGAGCAGGAGATGCTGTGGCTGCTGGAGGTGGGAGCTGAGCAGCAACGGCTGAGGGATGCGGTGGTGCAGCGAAGGCGGGAAAGACGCGGGCGCGAGCAGGTGATGCGCATGATGAGGGACTTGGCGGAGATGTGGACGAGCTCGTTGAACGGGTGTGCGAGGTGGGTGAAGCAGGAGAAAGCACGGCTCGAGAAGGAGCGGAAGCTTGCCGCCGGGCCGGAGGCATCGCCTGAGCCGTTGTGGCTGAGTCCGCCGGTGCGGGTGAAGAGTGAGCTTGACCAGGAGCGGCTGGAGAAAGAGCGGCAAGTGTCAGATACGGCGGACGAGCGAGCGATGCGCGGGGATTGGATACAGTGGGACTGTGTGATGCGAGAGTGGGAGGCGGAGAAGAAAAGACGGGCGGATCGGCAGAGGCGAGAGCGCAAGGAACGGTACAGGCGGAGCCTGACCCAGATGCAGGAGAAAGCGCAGCAGCAGCAGGAGATGCAGGCGAAGATGGATTGGTGGTCCATGTTCGATCCGATGCTACTGCAGCCGATGTCTTGGGAGGATTGGGAGATTCGACTCGAGGAGTAACCGTTGGGGGAGGGGGGATCAGAATATGTTTCGAGCGCACTCTGTGGAGATGACCTGTCGGGGAAGGTTTGATTTATTTGTTACTACAGTCCGGGCCGAGTTTGTCTTGTCGAGCGAGAAACGCGTTAGATCGATAGGTAATGGTGTGTCTCGTTTCTTGTGGTTTCAATACATAGACTAGCAGCATCCATGATGAGCAAACCTCCTTTTTTTCTCCTTTCGATGATAATGCTATCAGCTACTACTGCCTCTTCTTCAAACTGTCCTGCTGCAAGCTCCCACTAACAGCCAGCTCTCCGATCCACGACGCCACCCTCCGAGCAGCGAGATACGCAGCTGCCGCCACAGCAACGATGTAACATGCCGTGCCGGCAAGTGAGCGTGGTAGGACGTTGAAGAGGAAGGGGTCCAGGATGATGTCCGCATCGACCGGCGGCACGTTGCTCATCAGCGCGCTGTCGGTTGTGAAGTAATCTGCTGCGGCGAGGATCCGGAGGAGCAGCATTGACGACGCTTCTTCCTCCCGCTCGCTGCTGGATGCAGGAACCTCATCATCATCATGGCTCGGAGAGGAGGCTGCCAACTCTGACAGCTGTTGCCGAGACATGGAGTAGGCACGCAGTGAAGCCATCAGCTCGGGTGAGTCCCAGACTGTGGAGAGGGGAAAGGTGGTGAGGGAGAATGCGGTGGGTTGCTGGGGTATTTGTTAAAATGCTGGATTCTTTTATAGACGTGTATATCGAACTTACTGTGGCCGGCCAGCAGACGCGCACTTCATAGCGCTGGTTTGGCGTGAGCTTGTCGAGGACGAGCCATGTTGCTGTCCCGTGCGGATATTCAGGGGAGGGAAATTGGGCGGCAAGCTGTGTGCGGAGGGTCCCGTTGGCGGGTGTGAGAGTATCCAGGCGGAGACCGGCGAGGGGTTTCGCCTGGGCGAGGGGGATGGTGGCGGCTTCGGGGCCGAGGAAGATGGTCTTTTCTGTATTGGCGAGGGCGTGAGTGAAGAGAAAGAGGAGGGTTGTCAAGACATGAATTCTCAAAATGAGTGTCATTTTGAAAACACGAAAATACACGGCTCGCCCAAAGTGCAGAACTCTGTCAGCCGCCCTGTTTACATATATCACTTGGCCTCCGGGATCCGGGCTCCGGCGGGTGGTTTCCGGAGCGCCGGACCCGGAGCCTCAGAGTGCAGGTGGAGCATGATTCGGATGTTTCTAAACCAGGATTCTTCCCCGGCATTTATGCATCTATCCAAGATGCGGGGTGTGGATTGGCACCTGCCAGCCACTGACAGCAAATCCGGGGACAATCACATGCTGAACACCAAGCAGCTGCTTGGCCAAGGCTGTCCCGATTCCCGAACCTGCTTCCCATTCCAGCAAGTGAGTGACGCAAGGGCCGAGGAGATGGGCCAGGCCAGCACAATCCAGCACCAGCAACGGTAATGAGAGTCAGACGTCCAGCCTACCTGATTCGAGCTTGTATTCGTTCTGAGATCCAACCACGCACACGACAATTGCCAAGTCCAGTTTAGCGTACGGGTGCGAATCGCCAGCCCCTCCCCGGGACGCTCCGTTGTTCAGCGCGTGCTGTTCCCAACATCCCGCCTCTGCGGCGCTTCCGCTTCGTGCTCCCCCTCGATGACCGCCGCCTTGTGCCCTTGAGCCGTCTTCTCCGCCCCGCCTGCCTCCGCCCGCAATGGCGCCGACACAATCGAAGCCGGTTGCCCTGGGCAGCAGCGCCGCTGCGCGCGCCCGCACCATCCGCGGCATCGTCTCTCAGCTGTCGTTTATGTACCTGCGCAATCGCACGAATATCTCCCGCGCCGTGTCCATTACTCTGCTTGTGGCGCTCGTCCAGCGCATACGGCACTCCATAGCCGAACAGAAAGCCGCCGCTGCCCGGGAGGAGGCAAAGAAAGCCGCCAAGGTCGGCACCACGTCGGCAGCCGAGGAAGATGAGGCGGAGGTGAAGAAGAAGAGAGTCGAGCTGAACCGCGAGTTCTTCCGCCAGCTGATGCGCCTGCTCCGGATTCTTGTTCCGGGGTGGCGGACCAAGGAGATGCGCCTCCTCATCAGCCACAGCTTTTTCCTGGTTATGCGGACACTGATCAGTCTGAAGGTGGCCGCCATGGACGGCGCCATCGTCAAGGCGCTGATCAAGGGGAACGGGCGCGAATTCTTGATGCGTATCGTGTGGTGGATGCTGATTGCGGTACCGGCGACGTTCACCAATTCAATGCTCTCATATCATCAAGCAGAACTCGCCTTGAGATACCGGACACGGCTGACCGAGTATATCCACAACCAATACCTATCTAATTTGACATTCTACGGCATCTCGGCCTTGGATGACAGGATAAAGAACCCGGACCAGCTGATTGCCGTGGATGTGGCCAGATTTTCAAACAGCCTGGCCGAGTTGTTCAGCAACCTGGCGAAACCTCTCCTCGATATGGTGAGCTTTACTTCCGCTTCAACTGCCCTTCGATCCTTATTCATAGGCTAACTCACCGAAACTAGACAATCTACACAATATCGCTCTCAAAGAGCGTCGGCGGAGAGGGAGTCGTCTTCATGGGGCTTCTCGTCCAGCTCTCGGCGCACGTAATGCGAGCCTTGACACCGCCGTTCGGCAAGTATGTCGCCGACGAAACGAGGCTGGAGGGCGAGTTCCGCTTCCAGCATTCCAGGTTAATCGACCACAGCGAGGAAGTCGCCCTGTACGCAGGCCACGAGGCGGAGAAAGACACACTCGACAAGGGCTATTTCACCCTAATCAAACACGTCAACCACATCCTGCGCATGCGTTTCTACCACGGCTTCATGGAGGACTTCGTCGTCAAGTACTTCTGGGGTGCATTGGGCCTGCTGCTCTGCAGTATTCCCGTCTTCATCAAGTTGCCGGGCCGGGTCGCCATGAACATGGGCGACCGCACAGAAAGCTTCGTCGCCAACCGTAGGCTGCTACTCTCCGCGTCAGACGCCTTTGGCCGCATCATGTTCTCATACAAAGAGATCATGGAACTCGCCGGCTACACCTCGCGTGTCTCCTCCCTCCTCGACGTCATGGACGATGTCCAGGCAGGGCGCTTCGAGAAGAAGCTCGTCTCCAGCTCCGGCACCGAAACAAACGCCAACGTGCTCAAGGGACGGGGCAAAGTAATCGAAAGCCAAGACATCCGCTTCGTCGACGTGCCCATCATCTCCCCCAACGGCGACGTTCTCGTTCCCGCCCTCTCCTTCTCCCTCACCCAGGGCGATCACCTGCTGGTCGTGGGGCCCAACGGCTGCGGCAAGTCCTCCCTCTTCCGCATCCTGGGCGGTCTCTGGCCCGTCTACGGCGGCACCGTGTACAAACCGTCCTTCAGCGAGATCTTCTATATCCCGCAGCGCCCGTACCTCTCGCGCGGGACCCTCCGGCAGCAGATCATCTACCCGGACGGGCGGTCGGCGATGCATGCCAAGGGCGTGACGGACGACGACCTGCTCGACATCCTGCGCATCCTGCAGCTCGAGCACCTCGTCGAGCTCTACCCAGAGAAGTGGGACGCCGAGGCCGAGTGGCGCGACGTGCTCTCGGGGGGGCTGCAGCAGCGCGTCGCCATGGCCCGCCTGTTCTACCACCGCCCGCGCTACGCCATCCTGGACGAGTGCACGAGCAGCGTCACGCTCGAGACCGAGAAGGTCATGTACGACACCGCCAAGGAGCTGGGCGTCACGCTGATGACGGTCAGCCACCGCCGCAGCCTGTGGAAGTACCATACCCACATCCTGCAGTTTGACGGGCAGGGCCACTATGTCTTCACGCGGCTGGATGCCGAGAAGAGGCTGAAGCTGGAGGAGGAGAAGGAGGATCTGGAGGTGCTGTTGAGGGCGGTGCCGGAGATTGAGCGGCGGATTGCTGAGTTGAGCTCGGCGTAGGTGTAGTAGGCCTGGGGATGGAGAACGCGGATGGAGGGATCTCCCGTCCTGTGAGACGGAGTTGGAGATGAGACGAAACCCGTCGCTGGTGCGCCTCCTAGCTGCAAGACATGGAAGGTGGCTACCTAGGTTACCAGTATATATTTGATGAAGTATTGCATATAACAGGATGGCGGGTGTGGGAGGAGTTGTCAGCAGCTTTGCCATTTACTACGGAAACGAATAGGGCCGGAAAGAGGGAACGGCTATCTTTCTATGTATCATTACTCACCTAAGACAGTTGTACTGTACCTTCATGGGCGTGAGAGGGTAGCTGGCACTGACATGCCAAGGGAGGCTTATAGCAAGCGTACTCGTTAAGGAAATTAGAATCATTGTCGGTTGCGGATTTGCTGTCAACAACGGAGTTGATGTGGATTTAGTTCTGTTAGTCAAAGATCTGAGGTCCCAAGCCCATAAAGTCGAGTCGCATCCAGTTGGCACGGCTTCATATCTAGGTCTGGATTGAGAGTGTTATACACCACAAGATGACCACCAATGTTCAAATGAGACGAGGAACCAGACAGACAGGTGCCATACCGGGGACCAAGACATCAAATAAACCCAACCGGACCAAACTGACCAGTCAGGGTAGACAAGCAAGCACATGAAGAAGGTATCTCATGTCATCATATCATACACAGATCATCCCAGGTGTAAGCGAAAAATGCGCCAGCATTTTCCCACTACCTCTCAAAACTGTACATAGAAACGAAGACACACAGAACCACAGCAACATTGTCAGAAAATCCTGCTCCTCCACCTGCCTTTCCTTTCACCATACCCACTTTCCCCGGCTCTGGAACACCTCTCTGCTTGTCTGTCCAAGCTGGCTCGGGTGGCCCGACTCTATGATGCTTGTCCGTTGGCTGTAACCAATACCCGCAAGGAGACATGATGACATGGAGCTTTGCAGTTCGGCATGCTGTTCTAAATCGAGATTCCATTTCCTAACTTCCCCTATCTATATACTGTCCAACCCCCTTAATGGTGCCACCGGCGAGCAGGGATGATGGTTGCAGTCCCGTTGTGCGGCAGAGTGAACGACGGGACGGCAGTAGCCGAGGCCGAAGCCGAGGCAGAAGTCGCCGAGGCAGTGACGGTCACGACCTCATCCGTGGGGCACTCCTCTTCATTGTCGTCCGATGCGCCGTTGGTACCGCCGGGGGTAGCCTCGGAAGAGGCGGCAGTCGAAGTGACGGTCACGAACTCGTCGGTGGAGCACTCCTCCTCGTCGTTGCCGTTGTTGCTGCCGCTGCCGCTGCCGCGGCCGCTGCTGCTGTTGTCACCGACAATGGTGGCGCCAGTGGTGGTGGCGGACGCGGCGTCGGCGGTGGCAGTGTTCTTGTCGCCGCCCTTGGCGGTGGGAGTGGTAGCGGCGTTCTCGCCTGTGACGGTCACGTAGACGGTTGATGCCGGGGCTGTCTCGGTCACGGTAACGACGCTGGCGGCGCAATCGCAGACACCGCTGCCGCTGCCGCTGCCACTGCCGCTTCCGCTGCCAGAGCCGCTACCAGAGCCGCTGCCGGAACCGCTGCCATTGCCGTTGCCAGAGCCAGCACCAACGGTTGTAGTCACCGAACCCCCAACGGTAACGGTGCGCGTGCCAGTCGAAGTGAGAGTCATAGTGGTGGTCGTGGTGGGCTCTCCCTGTCCATCGGCGGCAACGGACGAAACAGCGGACGAGGCGGCGGACGAGACAACCCGAGTGTGGGTGACAGTCTCGACAATGGGGGTCTCGACAGTCGACTCAATGGTGGTTGTGACGACTCGACCACCGCCGTTGCCATTTCCTCCGCCAAGGGTAGTGGTAATAACCTTGGTGATGGTCACGGAGCCAACCTTCGTCTGAGTGGCGGTCGAGAGGCTGACTTGGGCCGAGCCCGTGGCAGCCGGGGTAGACTCGGTAAGCGTACTGCCGGTGATGACGCCCTTGGAGGCATCAGACAGAACACTAGACGAAATCGACGGAGCAGCAGTGACCGGGCAGACAACTGTGGTCAGTACGATGGTGTCGGTGACGAGGACGGTCGAGAGAGCCTCGGAAGGCAGGTTGGTGATGTCCTCAGTCCTCGCGGGGCAGTCGATGACCTCGGGGGCACAGGATGTGATGGTGCGAACCGACGTGGTGGACACGGTCATGGTGGTAACACCACCAGCGGTGCCGTTGGTTGGGAAGGGGGCGGCCGTGGCAGCCGGGGTAGACTCGGTAAGCGTACTGCCGGTGATGACGCCCTTGGAGGCATCAGACAGAACACTAGACGAAATCGACGGAGCAGCAGTGACCGGGCAGACAACCGTGGTCAGTACGATGGTGTCGGTGACGAGAACGGTCGAGAGAGCCTCGGAAGGCAGGTTGGTGATGTCCTCAGTCCTCGCGGGGCAGTTGATGACCTCGGGGGCACAGGATGTGATGGTGCGAACCGACGTGGTGGACACGGTCATGGTGGTAACACCACCAGCGGTGCCGTTGGTTGGGAAGGGGGCGGCAGTGGTGAGGGCACTGCTGATGGCACTGGTGACGACACCGGTAGACAACTGAACGGTGGAGGAGACGGCATCTGCGGAATCGCCCGAGGTGAGGGCCGGGGTTGTTGTGTTGTCGCGCCTGAACCGCATGTACCGGGGGTGTGAGTATGCCGAAGTGAGGGCCGCGAAGAGCCCGAGGGTGAGAGTGGCGGTCTTCATCTTGATAGTGTATAGTCTTGTTCTTGAGCTGGTCTTGATTCCTCGCGGTCAAAGTGCGCCAGGCAAACTGAGTGGTTCGAGAGCGAAAAGAGCGAGAGTCAACTCCGCAAGGGGCGAGCAAACACAGCTGCTCGCGTGTAAGAGAACGTAGATACAGTAAGAAGCGAAAGTTGCTGGGCAGGCAAGCAGAAGGAATGATGCTTGACTGATAAAAGAACGACAGCACTGGTGCCAAGATGAAGTCGAAGAAAGCTTGAGAAGAGGAAGAAGAGACGAAACAGACGCGAGACTCGCTCGGCCGACCTTTATGAGTGTAGCATTCTGTCTCCGTTACATCCACAGAATTCCACGACATCTGCGGGATCCCTGGCGCTCGACAGGGGCCACGGGAGAATGAGCGAGCGTGGGCCTAGCCGCTGGGCATTCACATCGACCTATAGCATCACTGAGCAGTCGTCACGGCTTGCCCTTTAATCAAGGGGCTCTCCACAGGGGGATGTACATACTGTACAGTACAGAGTCTATTACAGACCCAACACCACGTCAAATGGCGTAGCCATGCTGTCGGGCTCGCAGCACAATGCTTGGAGGCTCCGGGAAATCCAGGAGTCGTGGAATGACAGGAGCAGGGGCAGCCCAGCCGCGTCCAGGGGCAGACGCAGCCACGATGGACCTGAGACGCCGGCGTATTCGGCCAATCGCGGGTCCGGGAGGTCGCATATCGGGAAACAGGGACCTCGCCGCCGTTGAGGTGTGGCAGGGATGAAAGACGACTGAGAGCTCAACACCCGAATTTCTCCACGGCGTGGACGTTCGGACAGAGACTGATGATACTGCCATAGGTACCTGGGGCGTCCATGCTGGATGCATGAAAGATCACTCCGTGGCCCGCAAGGTTTCCCAGATAAAGGGCTGAGATCCACGAAACGCCGTAAATCTTCGGGTCCTGGTCAACCGGGAACCCGGCTGATCCGAGACAAATGATCGGCCCAAGGAATCTGGTAACTTAACGCTCTTGCTCTTGCTCGGCTGTGTCTTCATGCACAGCAGCCAAGCCGTCTCGTTTTGTTTCGCTGGGAGTGGGGGAGTTGCAGGTTCTCATCTGAGTCAGTGCCTCTGAAATACGGTGTACTAGCCCAGGCCTTGTTTTCCGTGTGTTTGAGGTTCCGGTTGAAGCGGGTGTGATATGGCTTGGCTCGGTTGCCCCGCGGTCATCGAAAGAGCACGGTTTCCCGCTTTTCATGACCTTGGGGTTTCCACAGAAGACAGTGAGAACCGCTGCATGGGAAATCCAGGGACGGAAATTTGCCAGGAGGGAGTTGAAAAGGGGAGAGTTTCAGAAGGCGACCCACTCCAGGAGTCCAGAGTGAAATCGCACCTTGCTCTCGGCGACAGCTGCCATTGGCCTCACCTTCGCGGGGACCCACTAGCCACGGCGGCAGTGCCGTTCGTCAAATGCGAAACTGCAAACGCCTCGAAGTGAACTCCCATCTGGATGGATGATGCAGTTGAAGAGAAGCATCACCGAGCAACCAAGTTCTGGAACCGGAAAAATGTTCACGTGATCTGATGCTGTCAAATGTCTATATAGAATCAGACTCAGCCTTGCGACGATCTGCCCATGATCTGTGGCGCAGGAGCAAAGCAGATTATTGTGTAGGTACCTAAAGGTACTTTCACGCATAATGGATACCATTGTTCATTCCATTCTGTTCGCTCTTCGCTCTTCCTGCCGTGCCTCAAGAGTACCTTGCGTCGAATGCGTACGGAGGTATGCCACAGTACTAGTGCTAAGCATGTTCCGCTTATCTCTTGTTCTATGTACGTACCAAACCTCTTGCTCTCAAGCGACTCGCCGCGGGAAGATCTCGTCTGTGCTGAGCCGGCTCGGTGAATCTGGGAGATCGATTGCTGATCACCCGCTATGAGGGGCAAGCAGCCTTGAAACACTGAAGAGTGTGCTACTTCCAGGTTTGGCGGAAATCCAGGACGAAGAAAAGCCGTCGAGATAATTAAGATAGGTGTGCTGACTTCTGAACCATGGATGACAATATCATTCAGGTTCGCGATGTTGTGCTCGCCAATTGGAGACTCGGAAAGGTCGGCTGATCAAGAGTTCAGATGATGTTGTCATCGACTTTAACACCTGACAGCGCCTTCCTCAACGAGTTAAAAGACACGGCTAAGGTGTGGAGGGTTAGGGCTATAGCTGTATGTCTTCACCGCCGACGACAGCTTCCAACTCCCTTATCGCTCCTATCTCAATTCACTGCAGCATTGTCGCTGTCCTTTTGTCAGCATCTCGTCCGGCTGATATTGGACTCTTCCTATCGGTACCTGTTTAATCTTGGGGCGTCTGCTGTTTTGCTTGCTTTTCTATTCCCTTCGCAGTAGTTTCTTGTCTCGCCTTCTGTTGCGATCTGATAAACAACCGACGGGAGCCTCGTTAACTTAATGAGCTCGCCTTGCCAACTCTGTGACCATGCGTAAGCTTGCCAATCCCCAAAGCTTCATAGGGTAAGTATATCACAGAAACTAATCGCCAGAATAGGCTATCCATCACTGTTGCCGTGCTGGCTCCCGTTGCTCCTCCAGCCCGCTCCGGGCTCGGCGTTCCCCATCCCTAGGCAAGGGGTCTTCATCAGAGACTCCAGCACCGGGGGCGGCAGGGGCGCTGTTGCCAGCGAAAGCTCCATATGTTCCAGAATCGGGATAGACACCATTGCAATAGGGGTGAGATGTCTTGTCCTCCATCACTTGCTTGGTTGCCACGCTGACCGCACCAGGGAACCGCCGCCGATGCCATGGTAGCAACCACACTATGCGTGGGAGTCATCGGCATGTACCATTCCGGCATTGGTGGAGGGGGCTTCATGCTTGTCCGTGACAAGGATGGGAGGTACGAGGCCATCGACTACAGAGAGACCGCTCCTGCCGCTGCGTTCAGGGACATGTATGAGCACAACCCAAACGCCAGTATCGTCGGTGGCTTGGCTGTTGGTGTTCCTGGCGAGCTCAGGGGGTTGGAGTATCTGCATCGGAAATACGGTGTAAGTGCTTATAGTATGACTTGGTTGGGTTACGCTGACCGATTCTTCCTCTAGGTATTGCCATGGAAAACGCTTGTCATGCCCGCTGTACGCGTTGCTCGAGATGGCTTTCGGGGTAAGTATCATGCAAACATCACTAACGGCATGCTTTCTCGCTCACATGGTGTTTCTAGTTAGCGAGGACCTGGTCCGGTATATGAAGGCTGCCAGTGAAAATAATACCTTCCTTGTCGACGACCCTGTGTGGGCCGAGGACTTTGCTCCTAACGGTCAGTGTTCTCCTGAGCCGGAGAAGTCCGTCATGCGCTGTGCCTGTTACTCAACTTACGCCAATGACCAGGCACACTTGTCCAACTCGGGGACACAATCACGAGGAAACGCTATGCTGAGTAAGTGAGCCGCGCTCATAAGAGGCTGTCCTCCGCTCACAACTTCCAGTTCTCTCGAAAGGATTGCCAACGAAGGAGTCGATGTGTTTTACGAAGGAGATATTGGTAAGCTTGCTTGTTTTTCTGATTTTGCGTACTTTGGATGACACCAATTGACTGCCCTGCCCAAAGCCAAATCTATGATCGACCTCATCCAGAAAACCAACGGAACCATGACGCTCGAAGACCTCAAGAACTACACAGTCGATGTGAAGCCGCCCCTGAACATCACGTACGGCGACTACAGACTATTCACAACCGACGCGCCGAGCAGTGGGGCCGTCATGTTTAGCATTCTCAAGACGATGGAGGAGTATCCCCTGAAAGACCACATCGACAACAACCTAACCACCCATCGTTTCGTCGAGGCCATGAAGTTCGCCTACGGGGCACGTCTGGAGCTGGGCGACCCGGCGTTTATCAAGAACGTCACCGATATTGAGTTTCGGCTGCTGAGCGACGACACAGCCCAGGACATCCGTCACCGCATCTTGGACAACCAAACCCAGCCAGTCGAAGCCTACGACCCCTTGTCCCGCTATAACCCCGAGAGCCACGGCACTTCCCACATCGTCACCGCAGACGCCTCTGGCTTAACCGTCACCTCGACAACCACCATAAACCTCCTCTTCGGCGCCCAGATCATGACCCCTGACACGGGCATCATCCTGTAAGTCGTACCCCACGCCCTTTATCCTGCCATTCCGCTGACCGCAACCCCTCCAAAGCAACAACGAAATGGATGACTTCTCCCAACCCGGCCGTCGCAACGCGTTCGGCTTCGCCCCTTCCCCTTCCAACTACATTGCCGCCGGCAAGCGCCCCCTCTCCTCCATAACCCCCATCATTGCCGAATTCGCCTCCAACTGCTCCCTCTTCTTCGCAACCGGCGCAGCCGGCGGTTCACGCATCATCAGCGCCACTACTCAGGTAGCGTGGCACATACTCGCGGGCAACATGTCCATGCACGATGCCATTGCCGAGCCCAGGTTGCACCACCAGCTTCTGCCGGACGTGCTCATGCTGGAGTACGGGTTTGATAACAGCACCGCAGGAAGTTTGGCCGGGAAGGGACATGAGGTGCAGTGGATGGCACCGGGCACGAGTGCAGTGCAAGGCGTGATGAGGCTGTGGGATGGGCGGTTCGATGCGGTGGGGGAGACGAGGCAGGTCAATAGTGGGGGCTATAGTATCTAATGGTGCAGTGATCACGGTGAGTTTGGAGGTATACAGATTGATGATGCTACCTACTTTAGCGCTACATCTCATAGGCAGAACAGCATTAGCAAGAGCGTTGGTTAAGCGAATTCACTTGAGCTCCAGAGAATGAGAGATGAAACTTCCGCTTATGATTTGCGCTTTCTTTACAAGACCTGCATACCAACATCCGCCCCATCCAGCAGGTTGAAAGCCATGCTCGTCCAATACCCCCATATCCTGTTACAACGCCCCATTTCTCATTAACTCTATCCACCCGGCTCTTGCCCGCTCTACATCTTCTCTGTTTATCTGCTGGTATCAACAACATACCGCCCCACGATCTTGCCCTCCTTCATCAAAGCGTACACGTTCTGCAGCTCGCTCAAGCCGACAGTCTTGAACGGCACTTTGATAAGGCCCCGCTGGAAGAAGTCGAGCGCTTCCTGCGTGTCCTGGCGGTTGCCGACGTAGCTGCCCTTGATGGAGATCATGCGGATGACGGTGTCGAAGACGGGCGCCTTGAGGAAGGCCTTGGCGGGCAGACCGATGCAGATGACGGCGCCGCGGCTGCGGACGTACTCGGTGGCCTGCTGGAACGGCTTCTCCGACACGGCCAGCAGCAGCACGGCGTGCGGGCCCAGCCCGTCGGGCGTCGCCGCCTTGACCTCGGCCACCAGGTCTTTGCTGGTCATGAAGTCGACGTAGGCGGCCGCCCCGAGCGTCTTGCAGCTCTGGCGCTTCTCGTCGCCGCCGTCGATCCCGATCACATGCAGGCCCATGGCCTTCGCGTACTGGATCGCCATGCTGCCCAGGCCGCCGCCCGCGCCGACGATGGCGACCCACTGGCCCGGGCGCACACCGGACTCCTTTAGGCCCTTGTACACGGTGATGCCGGCGCAGAGGACGGGCGCCACGGCCTCGAGGTCGCACTCCTTGGGGATGCGGGCCACGTGGGCGGCCTTGGCGATGGCGTACTGCTGGAAGCTGCCGTCGACCGTGTAGCCGGACAGCAGGGCGTGCGGGCACAGCGGCTCGTCGGCCTGCATGCAGAAGGAGCAGGCCAGGCAGCTGCCGTTGAGCCACTTGATGCCGGCGTAGTCGCCGATCTCGATGTCCTTCACCAGCTCGCCCTTGGCCACTACCACACCGGCGCCCTCGTGCCCGCCGACGAGCGGCAGCTTGGTCGGGAGCGGCCAGTCGCCCATCATGGCGTGCAGGTCTGTGTGGCAGACGCCGGAGTACTTGACGTTGACGAGCACCTCATCGGGGCCGGGCTTCTGGACGGGGATCTTCTTGTAGACGACGGCTGCAGAATTCCTGTTAGATGGACTAGTCTGCTGTGATGACTTGAGGGAATAGCTTACGACCGCCCGACTTCTCAACCACCTGTGCCCATTGCTCGCTTGGGATCTCAAAGCCGGTCATTGTGAAGTTGATTCTGGGTGATTGGCCTGTGAGGGGATCGTGAGAACAGGCGATGAAGATGTAATGATATGATGATATCACAATGTAATGTTATGTGGATCAGGCTGTAGGGACAGAGGATGTGCTGTCATCTATACGCGACCTGTGGCCCCTTTTTATATTCAACGCCCACCGCCGCAGTCGGTATTACAGACTATAAGATGCGTACGACCGACTGGCCAAGCCAAGTCTGGTTCAACAGCAAGCAAGGAACACGAGAGGAGCGGGGAAGGTGCAGGCGAGATCTGCAGGCATTGGAAGGTCCGCGGGTGGGAAGATGTCAATCGGTTCATCGCCCGGCCGGACAGGAGATCGGTGCGGCTGGGCGAGCAATCCTCGAACCTGGAACCGCGTGATCCAGACGCCAGCTGTGAGGAGCTGCACTATGTGCTTCAATCGCGCCTGCCCCTCATAGCCTCATGCATTAGGTGTCTTGGATGCGGAGCCATCTTCGTGCTGGCAGACAGAACCCAAAACACTAGATCCCTTTTCCCAATGGATGTCTCCGTGAGCCCGAATGGACGCTGCTAGCCACATATGGATTTGAGCTTCTCAAGCTACTGTGACATGCTCAAGGGTCCTAGATGGTCGCGTTCTAACCCAAAGACGCGGAAAGCGGGCTTGGCCGTCCTGCCTGATTTGCGACAGGAACGCGAGACGGAGAGAGGAGAGATTTTGCTCGATGATAGCAGTGGTCTGATTTTGATGTTCTGGGAAGCAGATCCCGTCCCGGGCATCCCCGGGGCAGCGGAACCAAGCGATGGCGCTAGACAGCCCTGTAATAATCCACGTTCGGGGCCTCACGACAGGTCGGTGCAACATCCGCGCCACCAAAACAGTTGTCTCAGGCTACAACACCAGAAAAGCCATCCGAACTTCGGACCTGAATCACGATATGCTGGAGTTGTCGATAACTCACCGCCGAGAATCTTCCCAGACAGAGGAGAAGATCGTTCGAACCAAACCCACTCTTTCGGGCCTATCTCGCATCCATTGAGAGTTGCCGTGGTTTGCTGCTGCCTTCAACTTCCTCGCCAGCTCCGTTACATCCACATATGCACCCAAAACGGCATTAACGTCAGTCTGACAACATCCCGGTCACTGACCTGCAGACTGTGCAGCAGTGTCGGATGCGAGGATGATGGCCTACACAGTACGCACTGAGTTGAACTCCAGGGCATCCCTACTGTACAGTTGCCATACAGGGTTCCCCGCAGATTATCCGCTGCCCCGGATGTGTCTCAGCGCTCTAACCGTTTACACTACTGCTCGTTTGTGTAGCTAGAACTGCATCCTCCAATAGCATTGGCGCGGAAGTAGCAGGCCTAATCAAGCAACACGTTTCAGCTCCTCGAAGTTTCCGTCTGAGCGAGGGAGCGCTGCTACATCCGTTCGTACTCCATCTCAGGGGGAACCGAGGTGGCAACCCGTAACGTCCGCGGGAAGATCACCTAGTTCCAACTCAGTATAGACACCCCCCCACGATCTGGGGTCGAGGTTACCGGACATGATCCAGGCCACTCATCCTCTCCCCTAACAAACTCGAGATGTGAATGCCGATGGTGGGAATGAAGTACGGAGTAGGGGATGTCCCATGCATAGCCCCCGCCGCCAGGCGGGACTAGTTTACATATCTGGGGTAAAGACGCGGGGTAAGACTGCGGATCAAGCCGGCCTTATGTATAGTGGATGGATCTCGAACATCTAGGGACCCTACCGTGGCGTCGTTGGGGCAGGGGCATCAGAAAGCCGTCCGCCCGATAGGCCCGACGCCGGTCGACCCCGCAGAGACCCGGAGATATGGAGACTTGGGTGCCGGCTTGGCATCGGTGGGCCTTACCACACCGGAGCCGGCAATCTCCCCACCAGCACAGGCGTTCGTCGAACATCATCTCGCCCCTTCGACACAAGAAAGGTGTCACAGCATGCCAGTTCAACATTCCTATCTGTTTTGGGCGCCGTCCCCCAGAAATTCTGCCGCTCTCTCCTCCCATAAAATATCGCTTGCTTTCTCTAAAGACATCACCGACCTGTCTTAAGAACCCCCAGGGCCTCCCAGCAAGGCGAATCTCCGCACGATGCCCGGACCGTATTCTTGGTACTATCGATGCGTCAGTCAACATGTCGCCTTTCTCCAGGACAAAGATAAAACAAACCTCTGCCTTCGTATGGCAGTACGAGCGGAACTCGGGCGTCTGGCCAAGCAAGCTCCCGCCAAACCATGGGCCGTGCCGCTGCCGCTTGTGCGTGATAACCTGCACCTCCAGCCCTCCGCTCTTCGCTCCACCGCTGCGCAACTCACTCTGGCGGATCCTGGCGTCCACAAGCTGCTTGATGTCGCGCTGTAACCTGCGGCCAAAGTCCTTGTAGAGCGTGCTGCCACCAGAGAGCACAATGTTCTTGTAGAGGCCGCGGCGGACGTCGATGGGGGACGACTGGATGACGCCATCGACGACCACGGGGAGCGGAGTGAGGAAATCGGACGAGTAGATCTCGGGGTTGAAGAAGATCTCGGGGGCGAGGAAGCGCTCGTAGCCGACGTCGACTGTCACCTGGCGGCCGCCCGGCTGCGTCATGACGTGCTTCAGGAACCGGCTGCGGTCACGGTCGTATTTGGCGAACTCGTTGACGATGTCCGGGCAGACGTAGCAGTACTCCTCCTTGATCTCTTGCGCCGTCTTCAGCGACGAGTCGGGTTCGCCGCGGTCTCGGAGGAGAGACTGGACAAAGTAGGTAATGTCGCGGCCGGCGATGGGGATCGACTTGATGGACGAGCCAATAACGTAGCCCTCGGCCACCGGGATGACGTGCGTGACACCATCACCGGAGTCGATAACTGTGCCCGTGAGAGACCTGTCTGTGACCTTGGACGATGTCCATGAGGCTGCGAGCGCCAGCACGGCTTGGACGGCAATGTATAGACCGGCGCAGTTGAAAGATTCGAAGAAGATCTCGGCTGTGTTTTCCCGGTTTTCGGGCGGGTTCAGGGGCTGGGCGCTGTGTTAGTGAATACGGCTTGCGCATACTCCGTGGGAAGTCTGACCGGTTCCGTGAGGAGGAAGTAGTGGTCCTCAGGCTCGACCCTTAGGTATTTGAAGATGGAGTTGGACCAGAATCTCTCCATGTGATCCTGCCAACCGCACGTCAGTTTTGTCCTGCCTCCGCCCTTTCCTAGCTCGACTAACCCAGTTCTCAATCTGCCCGTGCCGGATCGGATAGTGTAGTCCATAGCCTGAGACTGTCAGCCGGCAACAGCTCCCTTTGGAGATCCCGACTTACCGGGTCCGGAGGCAGCATTGATCGCCTCGTCGCCAATGAAGAAATCGAGGTCCTCGGTCCCCCGCTTTGCCGATAGATGACCTGTCGGGCCAGCTCCGCCGGTGAGGAAGGACGGCTTGTTCGCGACGGCGGGGCGACCGGAACCCGAACCACCGCTACCGCCTGCGGGCCCCTTGGTCGCAATCGCTGTAGGGAAGACGAAGGAAGGCGAGTCGTTGCCGGCGAAACCTGGGGAACGGGCGGTCAGTCGCGCAAAGGTGAAAGGTAACAGGAAGCTCCCGGGTGGAGAGACAAACCTAGCTTGGAGAATCCCGTACCGCTACATGGGTGTGGTCAGTGATGGTGGATCGAAGCCGGCGAGGTTTCCTCGTCTCTTTGAGAGCGGGGCTTAAGGGGAAGTCCCGGCGCTGCACGTACTTGTCCATGACAACGGCTGGGGTTTGGTTGGCCATTGTTTCGAGATCGTTGCTGCTGCGCGCAGCGAAGACAGCAGACGGTGCTCAAGGGGGAGGAAGCTTCCAGGTTGGCAGCGGAGTGTTGCGGTCCAAGATTACGTCTCACGAGCTGCCCAGTGTGGGATCCACGATGCGGCTGTGCGCCAAGCAAGGATACCCCGCCAGCTACGGCGGCCGAAATCTCCGCCTGCGCAAAATACCTTGGACTGTAAAGTGCAGATCTTGGCAGTTAAGAACTCGCAGCTGCACTGACCTCGAACCGAGTTCCATGGCGTGAGGACGGCGCCGCGACTGCCTCACCTTCAATGCCTATAACACGGAATGCGGATGAGACCTCACATGGCGAACTTTGATGGCGGCGGACGGTATTTGGGCTCTCAGCGACGATGAGGTACAGTGATGAGCACATCTTCCAGATGGTTATCAGAAGCACTTAGAACCTCCAGTCAACCTCCACGGCATGGATCATAGGTACCGGACCTAAGGTATCGAAGCGGCAGGCGACCATCGGGCGGTCCAACTTGGGTTTGAACATGAATTCTCTTCGGTGAGTGCATTTCTACTGCTAGCGAACGCTTCGTCGGCAAGAACGACCTCATCTATGATGCTCTTACCCTTTGGGATATTGATATCAGTCCCGAGACGTCAGGTGGGATTCTGTGCACAACAAAGGCCACCCGCCGAAGCCGACTTTCAGATTCAACCGTCTCCCCAATTCACCGAACCATCATTTTTGGTTCGGGCCTGGGTTTGCTCGAACTGCCACCATTTAGGCATTTGCCCATCTCCTACTGAAAGCATTCTGCTCTGCAGGGGTTTGTTTGGTTAATTAGTCCTTCTCCCGTTCCCCTACCTACATTAGACAGTATTTTGCAAACCAACGTTCCCACGAACTACATCATCTGAGTTGACAGTCCCTTGCTTGCCACGCACATCCATCCGAAAGCAATCGGCAGAACAGTTGCGCGGCCTAGTCACACGGATGACGACCGCCTGATGCCCGTCGATTCTTGCCTCTTATTGCCCTAGGCACCTAAACTCCTCAACCAGCCGAACCTACGTTCCAACTATCTTCCGTACCGAATCACCGACCTCAGCAGAAAATTGGAACAGCACCTTGTACTACTTGCTCACATCCTGCCAACAAGGCGAGCTTCAGACGGGTGAGACGATGGCAACTAGCCCGGAGTTCTTACCAACCCGCCCTGAAGGGGATGGTGCCGTCGACAGCGTACCGAGGCACAGGTCTAAGAGGCCGGTTGCATCTATATTCGTTCATGCAGGGGCAGGCTATCATAGCGTCACCAACGAAAGAGTACATCTCAAGGCCTGCACTGAGTAAGCTCGCCCGAGTTGATCTCTGAAGAAGCATAAGCTGACATACTCCGATCAGTGCTGCTCGCATAGGCATGAGTTTTCTCAAGGCTGGCGCTACCGCTGCTGAAGCTGTTGAAGCAGCAATCAGATGTCTGGAGGACAAGGAAATCACGAACGCCGGGTTCGGAAGCAACCTAAACATCGATGGCGTGGTCGAGTGCGATGCAACCATAGTCGATCATTTGGGTAGAAGCGGCGCCTGTGGCGCAGTCCCAGGTATGGACAGACCCTCTTTTGCATGCAAATCATGGAAAGGGCACTTGGCTCACGTCGCTTGACTAGGAGTCAAAAACCCCATCTCCCTGGCCAAAAAGGTTCTGGACACCAGCACACAGCCGTTGTCTCTCGGGCGAGTTCCGCCCAATCTCCTCGTGGGCCAGGGAGCGAAGGAGTTCGCCGACGAGCACGGGATCAAGACCACTCGAAACGAGTCCCTAGTCTCAAAGAATGCAATGGGCCGCTATCTTCGCTGGAGCGAAGAGTTGAGGAAGGCTGAGGCGAAAATGAACGCACGTACATCGTTCTTCGGTAACTACTCGAGCGGGCAAAGGACACCAAAGAGGGGCGATTATGAAAAGGTCGCGAGCCCCGCCGGCATCGGCGCACTTCGAGACCATACCAGTGCTATCCTTATGGGCACTTGGAACGAAGGTCAGCCTGACTCGCCCGATTCTGGGGGCCCCCCTTTGGGCGAGCACGGATCGCCCGCAGTCGCAACCGCTTCGGCCTCATCTCGCCCGTCAACACCGAGGCAATCGGTAGAGTGCACAGCCCTGAGATCTGAATCGTCACATCTCATGGCGCCGCCTCCTCTGTCTGCTTCAGGCCATGATGGGCCCGGAATCAGTGACAATGCCGAGGTGGATATGGTGGATGATTTCTGCCACCATGGGACTGAACCAGATGAAGCCAAGGCGCAACATCCGGATGTGGACATCGTGACGGACACAGTTGGCGCGATCGCTATCGATTTGCAGGGGAATATCGCGGCTGGGTCGTCGTCCGGAGGCATCGGAATGAAACACAGGGGCCGCATGGGACCTGCCGCCCTGGTGGGTGTCGGTACCGCCGTTGTGCCCGAGGACCCTGATGATGACCTAGCCACTTCCGTGGCTGCAGTTACCAGCGGCACCGGCGAGCACATAGCAACGTGCTGCGCCTCGGGGAAGTGCGCTGAGCGCCTCTTTCAGGGGACCCGCCGTGGGCCCGGCGGACGGGACATTCCTGAGGAGGACGAACACGCTATCTTGGAGTCCTTCATCGTCGACGACTTTCTGGGTCATCCCGGGGTCAGAAACCAGAGTACGGCCGGGGCTATCGGGGTCATGGCCGTCAAGAAGGACCGTACGGGAGCCTACTTCTACTTTGCCCACAATACGGACTCGTTTGCGCTGGCTTCCATGTCTTCGACGGAACGGGAGCCGCTCTGTGTCATGTCGCGCCTGGGTAAGACCCGGCAGGTTGCCCAGGGCGGACGGAAAGTTCGCCTGCAGTGAGAGTATCCTCTCCCAGGCGGATATAGACATGACATGGAGACAAGGGTACTGCGAGATTGTATGGTGTTGCCGCTAGACTGTTGTCTGGATACCTGGGAAGACTCGGACTTCGATACATACTTTCCTCTGTCCGTCCGTTCCTGCATCGAGAATAGTTCGAGGGTTACAAATAGAATACAAGGCATTGCTTCGTTACCTATGGCCGTCTGCGGATGCCCCGGAACCCTTCGGGTTTGCCCCGATGAAAGACGCTTTCAATGAGAAGCTGATAACCATCTTGCATCACGTAGTAGCCTGGGCTCCCCATCAGCCTGAGTGTCAGATAAATAGACATATCTCTTCTGAGCTTTGCCCGGCGGCGTCCATGGACACATTGGACGATCTATAGCACATATGTATGGAGCAAATACAATCTCCCCATCCCCATCTTCCGGAACGCCACGCCTACCCAAGCGATTTTCGATGCCCCTTAACCCCTTATGACGCCATGGTCTACACCTCCGAAAGTAAAGCCGGCCGAGCCTGGCTGCTCCTGTGTTTCCTACGTCCCTCTTAGAACAACAATTCCTCAAGACCCTTTTTCAAGCCTCACCATTCACGCCCGTCCTCCTCTGGTCCTTCCTCCCCGCAATCGGCGAGCCACGGCCGCCGCCATCAGCCACGACAGGCTTCTTCCCGTAGTTCCCCAGCGCCAGCTTCGTCCCGCACGTCAGACACTCCCCGTCCTCGGGCACCTCGCAGAAGATGCTCAGGCAGATGGAGCACACGAACCCGGTGTCGACGACGTTGCGGTGGCAGAAGCATGCCGCGCGGAAGTCGACTGCGTCGGCGCTGGGCGTCACCAGCAGGTCCGCCACGTTCGCGCCCGCGCCGAGTTGCACTGTCTTGGGTTTGCCGCCTCCTCCTGGCCCTCCTCCTGGCCTGTTGGTGGTAGTGTTGGAAGAGGTGGCTGCGGGTTGGGATTTCGCGCCGGGATCTTTTTTGCCCGCTCCGCCGCCCCCCGCCGGATTAGACGGGGCGCTGCCGCTGCCGAAACCGAACATGAGGTACTGCAACAGGCCCCTGGGTTCTGCGGCGCGGATGAAGGTGCCCCGCGTGATGAAACTGGCTTGCTCGAGGAAGGTGGCGCCACCTCGCAGGGACAGGGTGTCAACCGCGATGCGGGCGTGTGCGGCGGCGAAGACGGCGTTCATGGTGGGGATGTACTGCGCCGGGGAGCTGTCGCTGACGGAGATGATCAGAATGCGCGCGTGAAGCCCGGCGAGGCCGCCCGCGCTTGTGGATGTGCTTGCTACGGGGGCTGCGCCGACTGCCGTGCCCGCCGTCATGGGGACGCCGGTCGCGGCGGCGTTGGCGGCGGTTGCTGAGGCAGTAAAGGAGAGTGCGGTTTTGTTGATGTGAGCGAGGGCGAGTGTCAGGGCGCCTGATATTTGGGGCGTCGTCGAGGAAAGATCGGAGGCGTTGGTGTCGTCGATGAGGGCCCGGAGGGAGCTGAGGACGGAATTCTCTATCTGGGCAAACTGAGGGTATTTGTTCGCTGACGAAGATTTATGATCCGGCGCGGAGTTGCTGCCATTGCCGGCATCTTGCATGTCGACATCCCCTGAGGGCGAGTGTGGCTGCTTCGGTGGCGCTGGGTAGAGCCAGACTGCTCGGTTGGTATGCGCCGCTATGAGAGCGACTTGATTGGAGTTGCTGAAGGCCAGGTGGGCGTTGACAAAGATGAGTATGTTTGCTATTGCCTTGGAGATTGGGAGGACGTCTGCAAGCGCTGCCCATGCGCGCGGGTTCGTGTCGATTATGATGGTGCAAAGCGAGGGGATATCGTCCGTATTGTGGACCTCATAGTGCTCCGAAGCGTCGACTGCATCTTGGACGCTCATGTTGAGATCGGTCGCCCGATGCTGTGGCGGTCCACGGCGACAGACCACGCTCCGTTCTCGATATCACAGCTTCAGTGCATCCGTGGTCCCCTGTATTCCTCCTCTGAGGGCTACTAAATTTCAAGTCGTGTATTCTTGCTCTAAGGCACAGCCTGCCGTCCCGGACGAGATATGCTCAAGGAATTCCGAAGCGGTGCTACTAATCCACGGCGGCTGAGAGTGCATTCATATATTGGCATACAGTGACCTTTCTTTGTCGTGTCTTCGAATACGGCTCCAAAAGAAAGCTACGCGTTGTCAAGAACCTGGAAAATTGATGAATTCGGCAAGCCCAGGCTGACACGGCCCCACGTGAGAAGACCTGAGCAGGCCGAGCTTGGCACTGCCGGAACCCCACAATGTTACCATTTTGGGCGACCGTGAGGGTCCGCAGGTTATCGCGGCCCATTATCTTTTGGAGGGGCAGCTCGATGGAAGCTTGGTGGAATCGCGATCGGCACGATCGATGATAAACTCACACAACAGATCCGAAGTTGTGGTCTTCCCAGTATAGACCCAACTTTATCCTCTCGTTCTCATCGGGATTTGAGTTTTCGACCCGGCAGCGAAGTACTGCATCCAGCCCGCCTGCACACTTATCGCTTACTCTGACTGTAGCCCAGCATCAACTCTGAACAGGCACTGCGCGTCTCACGAAAGCTCCCTTCCGTGTTAACTCCACACTCAACCGGACCCGGAACAAAGCAGTGAGCCTCCGTGCGGCATTTGAGCCAATTGGGTACCCTTGGAGCTTGTTCCCTATTTCACGCCAACATGGCTACCGCAGCCTCGGCGGCGTCCGATGGGGCCCAATCCATCACCAGGCAGGACCAGACCTTGCTCCTCTTCGCCGCTTTAATGGAAGGCGGCAAGGAGGACGAAGAGACTGTAGCTAACCTGGGAAAGCTGACAAAGCTCCTAAACCAGGATGCCGAGCTCGCTAAGAAGGGTGAACCGTCAATCACGTCCGTGATTGATGTCGATTGCGTCGATACTATCCTTGGCTACCTTGATATGAGACAGCCCGAGGTTGTGCGAGGCCGTGCCACGCTCTGCACATCAGCTTACCTCAAGGCCGCCGGCGAGGATGGCAGAAAGAAGTTGTCTGAGTTCTTCCACGCCAGAGTCCAGAGAGGCACCTACGACGACTTCATCGTTGCATTTTGCGTTGCCTCCACCATCTTCCCGATAGAGCCCGACTTGACGTCAGAACTACTCCTGAGCGAGGGCTTCTTGTCTAGCCTCGGTCCATTGATACGACGGAAGTGGAAGAGCAGGAAAGTCGAGACGGCGTGCTTGGAGATGCTTAATGCGGCATGCATGCATGCCCACTGCCGAGAGGCCGTCCAGAAGTACTGCGTCGATTGGCTTGAGGAGATTGTCGACCAGGACCCCGAAGATGCCGTGACGAACTTGCACCATATTGACCCCGGAGTCAACACCCAGGAGGGCTCTATCTCGATGAGACGGCATTCTCAGCATGTCCAAAACCTCGCCGCCGTGGTCTTGGCGAAGCTCAGGGTTAGCGACCACCTGCACACCCCCCTGTCCGACTCTGCTGCGCTTCCATGCTGATGATGTCCGGCTGACTGACATCAAGCTTGAAGGCAGTTCCAGTTCAATCCGCCGGGAACCAGCCCGGCCAGCAGTCTGAGTCTGGGATACAATCAGCGATGACCAGCATTGAGGATCTTTCCAAGAGGTTCACCAAGATGCTGGTGGACGATCCCGATCATGTCCAGGCTTCCGTAGAAGGGCTGGCATATGCGTCTCTGCAGTCAAAGGTCAAGGAGGAGTTGGCTCATGACAAGGAATCGCTCAAGCGTCTTGTCAAAACACTGGAGTCGGCTCCTCCGAAGTCGCCCCTAATGTATGGGGCGCTCAGCATCTTCGCCAACCTCACTAGATACCAGCCATTTGAGACAGAGGAGGAAAAGAGGTTAAAGCAGCTGAAGGCCTATGCAAACGCAGCTGGCAAGCTGCAGCCAGACCCCCTGAACGACGACGCCCATGTTGCGGAGCGCTGTAAACGTGTGTTTGAGGCCGGCATTACACCCGTGCTGGTCACGCACTGCAAGACCGGCTCCGTCGCGTCGCTCTCACTTACCATATCTATCATATTCTCGCTCTCCATGACCCCCGCTCTCCGGGGACAACTCGCTCAACAAGGCGCCGTGCGGTTGCTCATCGCGGCCTGGACAGCTCTGCCCGAGACAGAAGACAAACCTCGCCGCACAGCAGCCCAAGCTCTAGCGCGGATTCTCATCTCGACCAACCCGGCTCTTGTATTCCGCCAAACGCCCCAGAGCGCTGCGATCCGCCCTCTAGCATCCATCATCACTCCTGACCCTAGCGCCGAGACCCGCGACCTCCTCCCAACCTTCGAGGCCCTCCTCGCGCTAACCAACCTCGCATCGATGGATAATGACACCCGCCGGAGCATCGTACGCGCCGCCTGGAACGACATCGAAGAGCAGCTCTTTAGCACCAACACCCGCGTTTCCACCGCCGCCGTCGAGCTCATCTGTAACCTCGTTCAGAGCCCCGAGGAGGCCCTCTCCCTCTTCGGCGACGGGTCGGTCAAGGCAGAGAACCGGACCAAAGTGGTCCTGGCGCTGGCCGACGCCGAGGACGAGAAGACGCGCAGCGCAGCGGGAGGAGCCCTGGCCAGCTTGACGGGCTTTGACGTTGTGGTGCGCGGGATCGTGGCCCAACCACGCGGGCCCAAGATCCTGCTCGATCTGTGCCGCGATGACAGCGAGGGTCTGAGGCACAGGGGCGCCGTCATTGTCCACAACATGATCTCCCATGAGGGGCAGGACGGCAAGGTGGCGAGGGAGAAACTGGTGGCGGCTGGTGCGGTGGAGGCGCTGACCGAGTGCGCGAAGAAGACCCGCTCGGCTGAGGTGGTGCAGATTGTGGTGCAGACCCTGGAGGTGCTCCTTGGGCAGAAGTGAGGGGAAAGGGTGGTGTGTGCTTCTAGGCATTTGTTTTGCCCTGGGGG
>MU860023.1:0-50345 GCA_033296875.1 Achaetomium macrosporum | reverse complement strand
TGGAGACGAGAACTCCTGGGCGGCATTTGCTAATGGAGTTTGGTAAGCCTAGTACGAACTCCAAGGCGGTTTCACCGTGGGTTGCAGTCAAGCGACCTCTATAAAATCTAGGGAGGATAATACCTATCTCCTTGCCCCTTATTTTAGCTTGGCAAAGACGCCACCGTGTGGCTCAGGCATCTAAAATTCATCGTCTCGCAGCGAAGCCAGTGATCTGTTGGGCCAGGTAACATCAGAATCTAAATCCCCTGTAACCATGAGAAACATGAAGTGACAAGTACATTACACCCGGAACCTTTGATATGCGTGTGTTCTACCATCATCACAGCGCCCTGGCCCCTTCCCGCCGGAAAAGGCCTACCTAGATATCCGTACTCGTCTCATCCCGCCCCGTGAAGATCTTATACACCCTCCTACTCACAGCCTGCCCAACCGCCCTGTCGCTCACCTCCCCATCTTTATTCACGCTCTTCCGCACCTTCTCCAGCGTCAGCGGGCCCCCGGCCTCCAACCCCCTCACCAATTCGGCAACCGTCCCGAACTCGGCCGCGATGCCGTATGCGATGGGCGCCGTGACGCGCCCGATCTCCTGCAGCATGCGCACGTACGTGTCGCGCGGCCCGTCGCCGGTGCGCACCTGCCCCGTCTCCATGCAGAAGCCCGCGTCGTTGGCCGCGTCGCGCTGCCGCCGGTACGGCACCGTGCTGATGTGCTGGGTGAACACGGCGATCCAGCGGGCTGTCTCGACAGGGATGGAGGTGTGGTGGATGAGCACGTTGTGCAGGACTTGGAGTTGCAGGAGGGCGTCTTCGATGGTTTCTTCGTCTGTGTAGGTTTGGGTGGTGGTGGAGGAGTTGGGTTTGCGGCGGCGAGGGTTGCCGCCGCCTTGGGAGCTCGAGGGGGGTTCTTCGGTTGCTGGTTCGAGGCCGCTGCGGACGGCGGAGACGAATTGACGGTTACGGAGATTGCGGTTCTTGCGGAGCCAGATGGTGAGGCCTTCGATGAGATAGATGATGGTGTCGTTGGGGAAGTGGCGCTTCATGCGGAGGACGTGCGATTCGAGACTGGCGTTTTCTTCGCCGAGGACCAGGTCGACGAATTGTGCTGCTGGTATGACCACCATGGCGTAGTTTTCGCGCTCAATCCGCTCCGGGACCGGTTCCCAGTGGCCCAGCTCTTCGTTGTACCGGGAGCGGACCTTGCGGCGCCATTTGACGACGTTGTCAACCGGGCTTGGCCAAGAGGTGGAGTGGACTTCGATATCGCGGAGGAGGGTCTCGGCCTGGAGCTTGGTAGTTTCGTCGAGGGTAGCAGGGAGGTCGACGATCATTTCTGGGGTCGACACCTTCTTATCTGTCCGGATCTTGTTGACCTCTGCCAGGGCGGCTGCTCTCGCCTTTTCCTGGGCTTTCTCTTCCTTGGCACGTTCTTTTTCTAATCTCTTGCGCTCCTTTTCCGCTTCTCGAGCAGCAGCCTTTTCCTCCTTTTCCCTCGCCCGTTCTAACGACGTCTTCTTTGCCTCAGTTGGGTCTGGTTTTTTCCCTGTCGGCTTTGCTTTTCTGGGCTGCTTCGATGGGCCAAGCGACAGGGGCACTTCCGTCATGGACCTGAATCTCTGTTTTGATGTGGCCAAGTCGCTGATGTCTGGGAAGTCGTCGTCTGAATCCGGCTGGGGAATGCAGTCATCCTCAGAGTCATCCAGAGTGATGACTTCTGACTGAGCTTTTCTAAGAGTCCGCCGTGGGTTCGACGGCTCATGGTCACCCGTCGCAGGAAGGGGGGCAGAGCTTGATATGGGATCCCACAGCGCGGCTGTCTGAGCCACCTCCGCCGGACAATCCCCAGGTTGGGGTGAGCTTGAGACAAAGGGATCGATGTCGTCGATGACACGCGCAGTGCTGGTCTTTGCGGGCTTGGCCTCCTTGTGCCGAGGGGAGGAGCTGGCAAACGGATCATCGTCCAATCCTGGTGACAGCCTGGAAAGTTTGCTGCCGACCACTGATCGATCGCCTCCAGTTACATGTGGCGGCGAACTGGCCAAGGGATCATGGTCGACCCGGTCTCCCCGGGTCATGGGAGGTTCGGCATTTGGTCGAGAAGGGCCGCTGTGTAGGAGCCGGTCAGAGCTCGAGTTTACGCGGCCGTGCCCATATGCTTGGAGGGGTTCTCTCAGGGCACCAGGACCGATGCCTCCTGACCGGCTGTTCGGACCCGTGCTGTTTCTGCCGATTGAGTCCAATCGGCGCCTCTTTGGGACAGGGCGCTCAATCGATGCGCCTCCTGCTGGACCTGCTAATGCTGCACGGCTGGGAGGGCTGAACTCGTCGTCCGAAATGAGCCAGATTTCGTGGGCCGAATTTGAGGCGGTTGGCTTCGAGTTCAAGCCTGACTTATCTGGGATGCTGTTGCAGAGAGGTGAAGTGGCAGGCGGAAAGACATCGTCAGAGTCCAGTCCCGTGGCTTCAGGGGCCCTTGCACGCGGCAGCGATGGCTGCCTTCCTGTTTCTGGCGGCGGAGAGCTCGAAAGGAGCTCGATGACTTCCACGGGCATTGTTCACTTAAGCCCAAGACGTGCATACGTCTTGGGGAGGGGAATTCCTGGCAAGTAATGTATTGGGGCCTTTTTGTTTTGCTCGCCAAGGTTGTGAATCCGTCTGATCATGCCCGATCGTCATGGCGTTCGGCATTGGTTCACCGTGGCAACCAGTCCAGCATAGTAGGTAAGGTGTCGTACTACTGTGAGAGGCTCGGGACGCGAAGGGAGGCGCGAGACAAACGCAGTGTCACGTGAGGGATTCCGCCAGATCGGTTTCCAGAATCCAGGTTGCGCTCCAAATTGTGCCGGGAATACTTGGAGTACTGTGTGCAAGACAGTGTGCAGCCCAACACATGGTCAATGGCTTACTGTGTAGTCTAGCGAGTCTGGCTATCGGCAAGTTCTCGCGAGGGGTTCTCTCAGAGAGACACTCTCCGCATGGTCCATTGAGATGAAAATCTCACATGACAGATCGAGGCTTCTCTGCCGGATGGATCGTCGTAGCGGATGACTTAAGGCGGACTAGTGGTGCGCACGGCCGAGGAAATCAGATTCCCCGCCGAACTCGGCAGTCGTCTCCTTTTGGCAGTCCTTGAGAGCGAGTTCCCTATGTTGGTATTGGTATTGATCTGATACCGGTTCGCCAAATGCTACAGAGGAGAACAGCTGCACAGCGGTGTATGCGTACATGTACGGGCGAATCTGTGCCGCATTGCCTGCCGAACATCACTCGCGGAATGATCCGAAGGCGGGCACAGGCCATCACATACAAGAAGTCAGGGCGCACAGCTCTTTATTGCGGCAAGGTCGCTTCAGGCCTTCGATCCAGCCTATCATGCTCTCAGAATACAGGGGCGGAAGAAGGTTACATTTAGATGCCCCAAATCCATGATTGGGCGAAATCACCGTGTCACTTCGATGGGACCGGCATGCCGTTTGTCACAAGCACGGGTATGGTTGTGCGCCATGTTGGCCATCCTACCTAGGTAGGTACCTGTAGGTATGGAAACGGTTCCATTTGGGTGCACCCAACCACAGTATTTTCCTCGTGTACGCCGCATCTAACATAAGGCGACCAATTTGAGACTCAGACCCTTTGGATGCCTTGTGGAAACTCGAGTTCCAAACCCATGGGAGCAAGTCGGATAAGATCGGGTACAGAACCTTACGTACAGTACCTTACCTTAGTTAAGTCACCTCATGTAAGGTACGCACCCGACATGCGTGACACACCTGCACTTGGGACAGTGGGACTTCTAGGAATCCAGCTGTTTGAGGACGGGTGAAGCTGCGTTTGAAGGCCCGTGCAAGCAGGCGACTAAGCCCGATTTGGGAACCCCACTAATCGCTTCGACGAACCGAAACCCCATGTTGCATGCATCTCAGGTGGAGCATCAGCAGATGCAGCGAACAGAGCGTCCAGCAAAGTTATGACAGACTCGGCGACTAACGGCACGCAAACCATCCTTTCCCCTGGCATTCTTCGTTCTTGCCCTTTAATGCCTTGAGCTCCAGGCACTTCGCCCTCCTGTGCGCATAGTCTCGAGACCGAACGAACTTCTAACGCCCGGGTACTGAGATAGTGATGTAACCTGATTTGAAGACCGGTCTCTCCAGCGCAGTCCTCTTATAACCGACGCTTCAACGAGAAGCAAACCAGCACTTTCTTGCACTCTCGAGATTTATCATCGATAACCTAATCGCAACCCACACCGAGCTAAGCCATCGCAATCGGTGTCCCTGCGCTCTTTCAGGGGCGCGTTTGATAATTTGCGCCACCCCAGTCGGCGCAATCAAATAAACAAGGGATTCCCCAAACGGCCCCAGACTGAGAACCATCTTCTCCAAAAAATTACCCGCACTCGAGGACAAGACAATCTTTGATACCTCATATGACGACGCTGTGCACTGAAGCATAAGCCCTTTACGGGTCCGATTGCTGTCTCGTTTCGCCTTTTGCATTCAAACAGCCCGTCGGTTCGTCCCGTCGGTCGCGGCTCTTCCACGATTAGCCTTTGCGCAAAGCGTCCCATTCTCGGCGGCAAAAACGCGAAGTGGCCAGTCCCACTGCGGCGTTCAAACAGACTGATCGATCGGGCGCGACCCCTTTAAACAAGGTCCACGCCCGTTCGCGCCCGCCAACAGTCATGACCGGCTCACCACCAGCTTCTCCCGGCACATTACCTGCGCGACCGATGAGCGCCATGGTCCGCCCAACGCCGAGGAGCAACAGCCGCATGAGCGTGCACAGCAAAACTGGCGGAGGAAGTAGAGCGTCGGACGAGGACACAAAAACGGCTGTCAAAGTTGGTAAGTACACAACAGCATCCCGCACCGCCCCACCGGCATCTCGCAGTCTATGCGTGTCACTGTCACTGCTTCTCGGACAGCTGCATTCTGACATTCTGTTTCGTTCCTTGCAGCGGTTCGAGTGCGACCACCTCTGAAGCCGACAGACCCGGGTTACGAGCTCATCCCTCAGAGGTTTCAACGGTCTATGGTCCAAGTGCAGTCGCCGACCAGTTTATCGATCGATTCGCCCCAAGGACGCAAGCTGTTTGTTTTCGACAGAGTATTTTCGCCGGACGTGGACCAGGCTGGGATATGGGAGTATCTTGAAGAGTGCGTCAACGCTTTCACCCAAGGATACAATGTCTCGCTTCTCGCCTACGGCCAGTCTGGCGCTGGCAAGTCCTACACAATGGGGACATCCGGTCCTAGCGAGCAAGACGATCCCAATGCCATGGGTGAGTGGTTTGACGAGTTTAAGCTATCGCGCACTGCGCTAACAACGGTTCCTAGGCGTCATTCCACGCGCTGCAACCGCGCTGTTCGAGCGATTAGATGGGCCTAAGGGAAATCCCAACCGGAATTCCATGTCACAGCTTCGTACGCCCTCGCGATATTCGATGCAACCAGCCAACTTCTCGCGGGGAGAGAAAAACTGGACGCTGCGCGCCTCCTACGTTGAGATCTACAATGAGCAGCTGAGAGACCTGTTGGTGGAAGACCATATTCCGCCCCACGAGCGAGGCACTGTCACTATCCGCGAAGACGTGAAGGGCAACATCATTCTCACAGGCCTGCGCCAGGTTGAGGTCAACTCGGTCGAGGATCTGATGAACGTCCTAAACCAAGGATCTACGCTTCGGCAAACTGATGCGACAGCCATAAACGCACGGTCATCTCGTTCTCACGCCGTCTTCAGCTTGAATTTGGTGCAAAAGAAGAGCAAGCTGCAGGCAGCGCAAGGCCCTGAGAAGCGGTTTTCCATGCCGGTAGAGGCTCTGACGGGAGCCGATACGCTGGTTACAACCGACAGCAAGATGCATTTCGTCGATTTAGCCGGCAGCGAGCGCCTCAAGAATACGGGTGCCCAGGGCGAACGGGCCAGGGAAGGCATCTCGATCAACGGCGGGCTTGCCGCGCTCGGCAAGGTCATTTCGCAGCTGTCATCGCGGCAGCCCGGGTCACATGTGTCGTACCGAGACTCAAAGCTGACTCGGCTGCTCCAGGACTCCCTGGGCGGCAATGCCATCACGTACATGATTGCTTGCGTAACGCCTGCCGAGTTCCACCTCAGCGAGACGCTAAACACGGTGCAATATGCGCAGAGGGCCCGAGCGATCCAGAGCAAGCCGCGGATCCAACAGGTCGAGGAGGGCGACAAACAAGCCATAATCGACCGCTTGAAGGCCGAGGTCGCATTCTTGCGGGAGCAAATCCGGAGTGCAGAACGAGGCGGGGGCGAGCGCCGCACCCTGACCCCTGGCGAGAGGTCCGAGCGGCAGAACGAGCGGGAGGTCGAGCTCCAGAATCGCCTGTTGGACTCCGAGGAGAATTACAAAGCCCTGAGCGAGCGCCATGCACGATTGATTGCTGAGATGGCAAAGGCCAGAGATAATGAGATTGCGGAGAACCGGAACAGCGACGAAAACGGAGGCGACAGCGCCACCGAACGGCTGAACCGCTCCAACAGTTTTGCACAGGCCGTGGAGCAGATGGTCCTGGAGTACGAGAAGACGATTCAGTCGTTGGAGCATTCCCTTGCAAGCACACGGGCCACCCTTGCCATCACCGAGGGATCCCTGCTCGAAAAGGAGACCAAGTGCGCGTACACCGAGACCATCAACAACCAACTCCAGGCACGGTTGCAGAAGCTGATGGACCGCGAGGCAAGCACCGAAAATTACCTGCACGACTTGGAGGCCAAACTGGATGGGCACACGTCTGGCGAAGAGAAGAATGCGACCATCATTATGGAGCTGCGCAAGGAAATCGCGCGTGTGCGCGAGAACGAGGCCGCATGCGAGGACTATATCTCGACACTTGAAGAACGCCTGGCCGAGGCCGATCAGGATGCTGAGCTGATGCAGCGTGAGATTGACAGGCTGGAGCAGGTGATCGAGCGGCAACGGAGCCTTGGGAAGCTGGACTCGCTGTTGTATGAGCTTGACAACATTCAGCAGGATGCGCCAGCAGCCGAGGTTGAGAACGGGCTGAGCAACGGCGCAGGCCACCGGCGCACGGCCAGCCGGAGCATCGCGGAGCATTCGCGGAGCCAGAGCCACGTTAGCCGCCATAGCCAAATGGAGGAGACCATCCCCGAGAGTGGAGAGGAGGATATCATTCCCGAGGAGACCGAGGAATCAACCGAAGAGCCGAAGCCGACCGCAGACGCCACGACGCCCAAGCCTGCGCATGCTCATCTGGCAGACAACCGCGAAGCCGACTATCCCGCCAGTCCAGCGCAATCCAAGTTTGTGGCCGACAAGCTCGAGACGGTCACCCAGGAGCTTGTTGACCTGCGGGTTGAGCACGAGGCAACGCTTAGCGATTACGACCTACTTCAAGCCAAGTACGAGGAAGCTCTTCGGGCATTGGCAGAGCTGCAGGATGTGGTGGACGAGTCGCGGCATCCGCAACGCGTACGCGACTCAATGCTTTCCGTGGCGTCACCGCTCCAGACGAGGCCACATTCCTTCTCGTCCGATGCTAGGACCAACGACACAAGAGCGAGGTCACTCTCGTCCGAGTTATCTTCTGCTTTGGAGTCTCCAGCTACTACTATGGAGTCGTCCGATGCCGAGACGGCGGTGCCGAACGCTGAGGATCGTGTGTCTCCACCAACCGAGTCTACTAGCGCTGATGCACTTTCCTCGGAGATCGAGAGACTGAAATCGCTCGCTGCTGAGAGGGAACTCGCGGAGAAGGAACTCGCCGAGCGGTACGCCCAGTTGGAGGAACAGCACCAGCAAGCTCTTGACATGGTGGAAGAACTCAAAACTGAGGTCGCCAAGGCCCAGGCTGCCAGCACCGAAAGCTCGTCGCCGAAGAGTAACGCGCCGGTGATCCGCCGCAAGTCGAGCCAGAACGTTATGATCATTGACCGTGCTCATCGGTCATTTGCATCACTGCGGAACATCGCGGCCGAAAACTTCGAGAACCAGCCGGACGTGATGCAGAACTTCGAACTCAACTTGAATGCAGCCATGCACGAACTTCACTCCCGATCTGAGCGGATCCAGGAACTCGAGGCAGATGTTGCGACAGCCAAGAGAGAGATGGAGACCAAGATGACTATCATTTCCGGTTTGACCCGCGAACGGTCGAGCTTGAAGGCGGCCTCCCCAATGGATATGGCCATGGTATCCAACCTCCGGGAGCAGCTAGAACAGAGCGAGAGGCGGATCAGGGAGATGCAAGAAGCTCACTCCGCCCGTGAGCAGGAACTGGAAGCCCAGTTGGCCGAGCTCCGCGAGTCGCACAGGCAGGCTGCCCTTGCTGCGGAAGAGGCGCTCACATCTGCTACAAAAGCCGCCTCAGAGCTGGAGGAGACCTTGGACCAAGCGAGCCCAGCGACTGAAAGATCCGCCGCGCATGCGGAGGTGGCTGCCGAATTGCAAGAGTCCCTCAAGCAAGCTACCCTTGCCGCGGAGCAGGCCGCCGCATCCGCCAAGGCCGCATCCGAGGAGTCCGCAGCCCAGATCGAGTTGCGGGAGAAGAAGATATCGGAGCTCGAGGCAGAACTTGCCAGCTGGCAAGAAAAGCACGAAACAGCGCTGCAAGGCATGCGCGACGTTGAAGAACAGATGAAGAAGGCGATTGCGGACCTCGAGACAGAAATTGCCAGCTGGGAAGACAGGCACAGCGCGACGCTCCAGACGATGCACGATGTTGAAGAACAGGCGAAGAAGACGATCGCGGAACTTGAGGCCAAGGTTGCCGCCGTTACTGAACAGCTTGCCGAGGCTGAGCGGAAGAAGCCAGAGGAGGAAGAGGCTTTGAAGGAGGCCGAGATCCGGCACAAGAAGCTGGTCGACTTCTTGAGAGGCGAGATTGATGAATACAAGGGCCTGGTCAACAGCAATCAGGTCAAGGTTGCTGAGGTTGAACAACAACACAGGGCAACCAAGAAGCTCCTCGAGATGGCCACTCAAGACCGGGATCAAGCCTCAAGTGAGCTCGAGGTGCACAAGGAACTGGTGGCCAAGCTGGAGGCCCAGATGGCCGATCACGAGCAGACCATCAAGGCGCACCAGGAGAACTTGCACGAGCTGCAGTCGAAGCACGCAAAGGACGTTGAGGAGATCATGTCATCTTCGAAGCAAGACCTCGACTCGCAGCTGGCGACCCTCAAGTCTGAGCATGCCGCACGCGTCAGCAAGCTTGAGGGCGACCTGACCGAGGCACGCGAAGATCTTATGAAGGTTGCCACGCAGGTTGCCTTTGCTCTCGGCTTAGACGTCAGCGTTGAGAAGATCTCGGAACGCATTGAAGATCTTGTCGAGTATCAGAAGGCTCTGGCTCAAGAGCAGGAGAAGAGGGCCGAGCTCGAGCGCCATGTCGTGGACCTGTCGAATATCAACGACACCGTCATGCGCGACTTGGAATCCGTTCGGGCTAGTTTGGCGGAGCTTCTCGATGCGGAAGGCGAGAAGGCAAAGAGCTCGCAGCCGATCAACGAGCAGATCAGCCTGGTTAAGAAGAAGCTGGCGGACCTGGAGACCAAGAACAAGAAGAAGTCGCGGCTTGTCGAGGAGCTCGAGGAACAGCTACAGAACAACTTTGACCAGGTGCAAATGGCGAGCAATCGCTTATCCACGCTGCAGATGGAGCGGAATGCCCAGCTGGAGGAGGCCAATGCTGCCAAGCTCAAGCTCCAGGCGGAGCTGGATGCTATCCGCAAGGAATACGCCGCTCTTCAGGTATGTTTGACACCAGCAGACACGCTTCCGCCACACGCGCCACTAACACATGCAATGCAGGCCAAGTACGAGAGCATCGTTTCCGACGGCATCCACTCCGCGGAGGGGCCGCAGCGCGCGGACTCGCTCAACAACAAAGTCCGCAAGACAGGCTCCGTCGCCTCCCTTCCCTCCCCGCCGCCTGCCATCCCTCTCCCGCCCCTTCCCAACGGCAGCTCAGAGCGGGGCGCGGGCGCCGTCTCGCCGCCGCCCGTTCGCCCACCGAGCAAAGACATTGCCGCCTCGGCCGCGGGCATGGCGCAAATCCAAGCCGACCAAGAGGAGCGCATCCAGCTCATCGAGAAGCACCTCCGCGCCGAGAAGCAGCTCACGGCGACGCTGGAGGAGGCGCTCACGGACCTCGAGCAGCGGCAGAAGGTGCTGCACGCGGACTGCGAGGCGTGGCGGCGCCGGGCGAACGAGCTCGAGGCGGAGCTCAAGGAGCTCAAGGAGAAGCCGGCGCAGGATAACCGGTGGAGCCTGCAGCAGGTGGAGGAGGAGAGGCGGAAGCGGCGCGACGCCGAGATCGCGAGGGCGCATCTCGAGGAGCGCATGAACACCATTGCGAAGAAGAAGAAGAAGGGGAGTCTCAACTGCTTCTAGGAGGGGCGTGCGGGCTGGGTTCTACAAGCTGGGGCGGTTTTGCTGGTTTTGGTGGTTGTGGGTTTGGTAATGTTGTTTTGGGATCGGGAAGCAAGAGTGGGGTTGATGAATGGGGAGATGGATTGGGTTGAGATGAAGATGCTCCTGATGGACTTGTGGCGGGAATGGGCTGAGGACGGGTGGCATTCTCATTTTCCCCCTTGTGCTTCTTCTCTTTCTACTGTTGGGGCGGCGATTCCCGATTGATGTTTGATGTTCATGTTTGTTTGCCCTTGTTGATTCTTGATTCCCCCTGAAGTTTTGATTCCCCTTGGTTACCCACGTTGCCTGTTGCTCTTTTTCTTTTTTCTTTTCTGATTCCCCCTGGTGTTTATTTTCTTCTTCTCCTGTTTCATGTCTGGGGCTGAAGCCCATATATTCGCCCTTCTGCACACGCTTGTCCCTATTACTTACCTTGGTAACGCCGTCCCCGGACTGATGGTGTATGTTGGTCATGTGTATGTACGTATGTATGTACCTGATACCTTTACTAGTACCTAAATGATGATGGATGCGGTTGGTTTTCTCTTCTCAGTCTTGCTACTTGACTTTCCTCCGACGGGTGACTTGCGTTGTAGAGTTCCCTGGCTCTCGGCTCAGGAGGAGTTTGAAGGAGATGATACCGAGACATGTCTTGTCTCATAGTTGAAGTAGGCATGGTATCAGGCGGGTATGTCAATTTCCTTTCCGCGTGTATCTGTTCGTGGTTTTTGCGTTGGGTCGCTGGGGAGGAACAGTAACACCGCCGACGACGGGCCAGTGCGAGACAGTATGACAACTCGGCGATAGATGGGCAAGATTGGGCGAGCAGACATGTCCCCGGAGACCGGTGAACGCAGTTCATATTTCTGACAAACGCTATCCATCGAGACTCGAGAGAGAACCCTTCAGGCTTTATACTGTTTTTGACTTCAGGTCCCAATGTCATAAAGCACCTCGGAGGACCGTGCAACGGAGACGGGTACTACCTGAACACGTGCCCACACGGTGCTGGATCCCGGTGACTGGAAGCCACTGCAAGCTTGATTGATGATAGCCAGGTCAAGGTGAGAAACGAGACACATCTCATCACTGCTGACCTGCCAGGCCGCCCGGTCCGGCGAGGAGGGAGTGGTAGCGTCTAACGCGATGTAGCAGATATGGCGCAGGGATACAGGTGCATTCGGGCTTGCGGGAACGGACATCACTCCCAGGACAGCCGGTGAGGGGCCCCGGATTGGACGCCCCACCACGGATTTGGGGAAGATGAGGACTGGGCCGGAGCAGCTAGCTAACACATTCATCCTCGCGCCAATAGGAGTGCCTTTGCTCTTGCATCCTGTGTCAGGTCGGGGAATCGTTTGCGGTCGAGAAGCACGAACCTTGAAAGCCAACACCTTGGCAATGCTGCGCCTGGTCAGCATCATGCCCAAGACGCCTCCGTCGTCACCCGTTGACGCTTGTTAAGCCGCGGAACGGCAGCGGCATTGGTTCGAGGCGAGCGGACAAGAGGGAGAGAAGGGCGTTGTTCAATTCCCATGTATCGGTACCTCGGGAGAAGGCGGGTCGGGGACTCAACCGCAGAAGAGCCCCATTCAAAACCCTGGATGGTGGGGATATTTCATTAATCCGACCTGCAGTTGGGTCGATCTGCCCCTGGTTCAAAGCATGTTCACGCAGAAACATCTCGACCAACACCGGTTCGCAAGAAAGGGGACCCATGGCCGGCCGGTCTTGCATCGCAGTCCGATGTTGGCATGGCAGGGAGCTCGGGTCGGGGTACAATACGTTACGTTCTATGAACCAAGCAGCGCCGAGCGACCGATAAATACCCCGCAAACGCATCGCTGCGCGGGGCTTGGAGCTTGAACTGCGAGTGCGGCTCCCCGCAGCTGTCCGCTCGCTATCTTTGAGGATAATCCCGGCCCCTTTTGCCATAAGAACCGCGAAATTGTCTTGGCTACCTATGCTGGGTACGAGGCACCTGTTACTGACCTTCGCTCCATTCCCCGACTGACAATTGAAGTTAAACTTAACTTGAACTTAGGTAATCATGATGCCCACGTGGGATCGCTGTTACAGGTACTAAGTCTCATCAATGCTCGCCCACATCGGCAAGGAGAGGTAAACAGACGTCCCGCAGCTGTTACCTACGCAAGCCGTGATGGAGGGGTCACCGATGCAACCTTACCAGCGTGTGACACTGCAACCTGAGATGTTAACACCTTCCACAATCTTTTTGGCACAGTAGCAGTTCGTGCGCAGTTCTGCTCCCAACTGCAGCTCGATCATCCCCACTTTGTATTTACATACATTGCATGGTTGGGTGGATTCCGTCCCATTTCAACTTTCTCATGTCCCCATTCGCGAGGCCGACCCGGTAATGGAAGCTCTTGCCTTGAACATCCACAGCAACAAGACGCATCACGGCCTCATGACTGTACAAAGTACAATCCAGAGTAACGGAGCTTGTGTGCCCTTTTAGGCTCCCACGAGCACACCCTCCATTGTGGGCTCTTCGCGCCCGCGGGCCAATTTGTATACAATGTCCATTCCGGCTGGGCGGACCCAACAATGGCGACATTGGGGTTGGTTAGGGGGGCTCATCGGGCGGAGGGAAGCTCACCTGCAGTTGCCTGGGTTTCGGCCGGAGCTCACCCGTAGACGAAGGCAGGTAGGTACAGTACCGCTACCGGCACAAGGAAATGGACGGAAAGGGGATGTGTCCACACAGGCACCACCCTGGAAAGTGCAGCGTTACCCATCCACTAGCTTGTCCATCCCGGCGGGTACTGTGGTATGCTTCGGTACGATCGCCGCTGCAATACAAAAGCAGACCCTCCCCCATCGCTCCCCTCTCGACGGCCACCTATCTTATTTGACTGCAACTTCCCTCTGGACTCCCTCCTTTTCCATTCCCACCACCTCTCTCTGTCTCGTGCTCCTCTGGTCTCCGTGCCGGGGTGTGAATCGCATCCAACCTGCGCCTCTGTACCTGCCGCTCCACTGTCTTTCGACAAACAACACAACCCTGCCATTTCCCACGCCATCTTTCAATCTTCCACGCCATCATCATGGGCGGTGAAGCTGCCAAGGCCCCTGTGGTGGCCGAGGCTCACGAGGTCGACACATACCGTAAGCTTGGACTCACGCGATCCAGTTGCCACAAGTTGGGACGAGCGTGGAATGAGCAAGGCTGACGCAAGAACCCCTCCTTCAGACCCCCCGCAGAAAATGCTCGCAAGTACGTTCCGCGCCCTGTAACTATGCCGTGCGCCAAGAGGCTTGGGGCAATTTTAGCGTCAGATGCTCGGCGGGGCATCTGAGCAAAGGGAAAAGGAAGAATGCCAGGCTAACCAGAATGCGATAGAGCATCCAAGCAAGCCGCACTTGAGTGGTAAACACCCCCTGGCCCCACCAGACCCCTCCGCAACCGGCGGCCGGTAGCCTTCCCGCGCTGCGTCACATCGTGCGCTAACCAGCCTCGACACTGCAGGTCTCGAGGAATACCAGCAGCTGTACAAGGAGTCCATCACAGAGCCGACGAAATTCTGGGGGAGGCTGGCGCGCGAGCTGCTCACCTGGAGCAAGGACTTCCAGACGGTGCAGAGCGGTTCACTGAAGGGAGGCGATGTGGCCTGGTTCCTCGAGGGCGAGCTCAACGCCTCGTACAACTGCGTCGACCGCCATGCCTTCAAGGACCCCAACCGCGTCGCGATCATCTACGAGGCCGATGAGCCCACCGACGGCCGGAGCGTGACCTATGGCGAGCTGCTGCGCGAGGTCTCGAAGGTGGCCTACGTCCTCAAGGACATGGGCGTGCGCAAGGGAGACACGGTGGCCATCTACCTGCCCATGATCCCCGAGGCTCTCGTCGCCCTCCTCGCCTGCGCCAGGATCGGCGCCATCCACTCCGTCGTCTTCGCCGGCTTCTCGGCAGACTCGCTGCGCGACCGCGTCATCGACGCCAAGTCCAAGGTCGTCATAACATCCGACGAGGGCAAGCGCGGCGGGAAGTTGATCGGCACAAAGAAGATTGTGGACGAGGCGCTGAAGAACTGCCCGGATGTCCAGAACGTGCTTGTCTTCAAGCGCACCGGCGCCGACATCCCCATGACACAAGGCCGCGACAGGTGGTGGCACGAGGAGGTCGAGAAGTGGCCCGCGTACATCGCGCCCGAGCGCATGAGCGCCGAAGACCCGCTCTTCCTCCTCTACACGTCCGGCTCGACGGGCAAGCCCAAGGGCATGATGCACACGACCGGCGGCTATCTCGTCGGCGCCGCGGCCACGGCCAAGTACGTCTTCGACATCCACGAGGGAGACCGGTACTTCTGCGGTGGCGATGTCGGCTGGATCACGGGCCATACCTACGTCGTGTATGCGCCCCTCCTGCTCGGCGTGTCGACGGTCGTCTTCGAGGGCACCCCCGCGTATCCCAACTTCTCCCGCTACTGGGACATCATCGAGAAGCACAAGGTCACGCAGTTCTATGTCGCGCCGACCGCCCTGCGGTTGCTCAAGCGGGCTGGCGACCAGTTTGTGCGCAATGAGATGAAGCACCTCAGAGTCCTTGGGTCCGTCGGTGAGCCCATCGCCGCCGAGGTCTGGAAGTGGTACTTTGAGGTAGTCGGCAAGGAGGAGGCCCAGATTGTCGACGTAAGCTTTGTTTGCTGCTTTGTCCGCTCACCGGAGCTCCCGTCTGACTATTGTGGCCGCAGACATACTGGCAAACCGAGACTGGTTCCCACGTCATCACCCCTCTTGCTGGCGTGACGCCGACCAAGCCCGGCTCTGCTTCTCTCCCCTTCTTCGGCATTGAGCCCGCCATCATCGACCCCGTCTCCGGCGACGAGATCCCCGGCAACGATGTCGAGGGTGTTCTTGCCTTCAAGCAGCCGTGGCCAAGCATGGCCCGGACCGTCTGGGGCGCCCACAAGCGGTACATGGACACTTACCTCAACGTGTACAAGGGCTACTATGTGAGTTGAGCACGCTCAGATTCGGCTAGAACGCGTCTTACTAAAACCGCGAGTCCAGTTCACCGGTGACGGTGCCGGCCGGGATCACGAGGGCTTCTACTGGATCCGCGGCCGTGTCGATGACGTCGTGAACGTTAGCGGCCACCGCCTGTCGACCGCCGAGATCGAGGCGGCGCTTATCGAGCACCATGCCATCGCCGAGGCGGCCGTTGTGGGCGTGGCGGACGAGCTCACCGGCCAGGCCGTCAATGCCTTCGTGGCCCTCAAGGACACCAACGAGTCGTCGGATGTGCTCCGGAAGGAGTTCATCCTGCAGGTCCGCAAGAGCATCGGGCCCTTCGCGGCGCCGAAGGCCGTGTACATCGTGCCCGACCTTCCCAAGACGCGCAGCGGCAAGATCATGAGGCGCATTCTCAGGAAGATCCTGGCCGGCGAGGAGGACCAGCTCGGCGATATCACCACGGTATGCCCGCCCCATACATTACATAAGCCCCTTTTCTTTTGGTGTGAATGTCTAGCGGGGGCCAGTCGACTAACTGGGATTGTCTGCAGCTTTCGGATCCCTCTGTCGTCGGAAAGATCATTGCCGTCGTCCACGAAGCCAAGAAGAAATAAAGGCTGGGCACCTTTTTTTCTTTTGCTGATTGGGTTTGAAGGGTGTACTATCAGGGTTATACCACCATGTCTCTGTTGTTATGCCTGGACATGAATTCTCACCAGGGCTTGGTTGTCTGTCCAGGACAATCCGTTGAGCCTGTCAGTACTGCTGCACTTGGAATAATTAGCGCTGGAGATCTTAGCCTAGGTACTCTTGCTGGTTTTATTGCAGGCCCAAGGTCTCAACTGAGTTGACTTGATGGATGTCTACCACGGTATCTGATGGTACTGTGTTACGTGCTACGGGCCTTTCCTTCGTTGTTGCATTCTTTGTGACAGAAGTTTAATCTGTCGTGTAGGATGGGATCGGACTTTACTGTGGAATTCGTGCTTACAAAATCCGAAGGAGCTACTACTACTCCGCGGAGCTATGTATGTACTACGTGTACTCGGTACACCTGTAAGGTAAGTTTGTACGAGGTTATGGAGATAAGGGATCCGAGGACCCGTAGACTGTGGCGGTGCTCTCTCCTTGTGCTGCCGGTGTGTTTTTGGGGCAGTCGAGGGCCAATACCACATTTTACGGGGGTTTGGGACACAGTTCTTGGCTGCTGCTGATGACGACGACGCAGAGCCGGTCAGATCTTGCGAAAGGTATGTCAAGATGTTCGACGGCGACATGGACGCGTCAACGCTCTTGGCTGCTTGGGGCTGTTCGCTGTTGGTGAAGCTTGGCGTTGAAACGCAGCGCGGCTCCTTGGGTGGTTTGAGTTCGGAGTCTCGGAGTCGAGGGCGGAGAGACAGTGGCCGGGGAGGAAGCACAGTGTGCAGAGTATGTACATACTTTAAACTTCAGTAACGTTTAGCCGTCTGCCATGATCTTAGGCGTCAGGTTGCGTTCTTAAGTTTTGTATCTCCTTTTCCTTGTATTCAAGGCTGCAGCGCCCTCGGGCAATGTGGCATCACCAAATGCACGACAATTTGTTAGACAACATCTTGAACCTCGATATCAGATCGAGAAGGTGTCACCGCTCGACGCTAAATTTATCGTCCCAATTCTGTCCCAATGCTCCGCTGGGCCCTGGTTATGGTCAAAGCTTTTCTCTGGCGGCTGGGGATCCGGAGTGCAAGGGTCGCATATCCGAAAGGCAGGGCCGAACCCGCCGTCAAACCTTGAAATTCCCGCCCAGAACGGGGCCGTTTTGGGTGCGGTTCTGAAACCGAGACGAGCGGCTTGGGAAGGCTGGGCAGGCGCGAATGGAAGACGGAATCAAGGGTACATGGTAGCCCAGGTAGTTCGTGGATTAATTTTGCTGTTGAGATGATTTTTCTAGTGCCAGAGGATATGAGCTCAAAGTCCGGGCGCAGACTCGATAAGCCGAGGTGAGGTGCTTGTACAAACCTGGAACTGGACCAGCCGTTGATGGGAGGTTTCTTTCACCTCCGTCAATGCCCCGCAGGTGCCTGCCTGACAGCCTTACCTCAGTAGCTCGCACGGTGCGGGTGTCAAAGTACCACAGTAAAGGATTGGCTTGGCCGCGATCACCTTCTTGGCATTTAACGTTTGGTTAGCGAGTCGCAGGCCGAACCGCCACACCAACTGACAACAAGAGCTGTGCACTGCCACTGCTTCCCTTCCGTTTCGTCTTCTCTTCGAAGACCATATTGTGCTTTGTTTCCCGCGAACCAACTTCATCTTCCTTCGTTTCCGGCCACTGCCCGTCCTGCACGGTCGATCATTCAGCGAAAGTAGCGTGTAAATATGCTATATACCTTAACAATCAAGGCGGAATAGTCTTATACGTGGTCGCACCCCCTTGCTTCAACCCGAGCCCGATACACGGTCACCGCTTTTGTCCCGACTCGTCGACAAGTGATGCGAATAAGGGCTTTCGAGCTGTAGGATTATGTTTGTCGGCAAGGCCCTCGCGGCCGTTCTTACAGCTGCTGGAGTCCTCTTCCAAGATGCGATCGGTATGCTCCCCGCCGGTTCCTCTTGTTGCTCCTTTAAGCTTACGAAAGTGCCCCAGCGCACTCCGTAAAACGGAACCCGCTTTCATCCATAGCCCGGATCGAAGATGCCGTGATTCAGACACCATCACACCGAGTACACGCGCACTCGTCCTTCGATGTCACATTCGTGCTTTCCACCACCCACCAAAAGGTTCGCTTATCGTTACAACCGAATCACGATCTGTTCAGCGGGGACGCGACGATCCAATACCTTGGCGTCGATGGCACCGTGCGGAGCAGCAAGCCCATCGACAGGCGAGAGCACCGGGTCTTTAGGGGTGAAAGCTTCGTCCAACTAGAAGCAGGGTCGGAATGGAGGCATGCGGGATGGAGTCGGATCAATGTGCGCCGCGACGGCGAGAAGCCAATATTCGACGGCGTGTTCACCATCTACGACAATCATCACCACATCCAGACGAAAACAGCTTACCGGCAAACTTCCGTCAGCGGGGATCCTGGTGTCGATGACATAGATAATGATGAGTACATGGTTGTCTGGCGGGATACCGATGTCCAACCCAGAGACCGCGACGAATTGAGACGCGACTTGGGCAGCGCCGCGACATGTGGATCAGACGACTTACTCTACAACAGAGACGAGAACAACATCGTCTATCGGAGTCTTGAGGAGGCAGCTCAGGACACGACCTCCTGGCGGATCAGTCCAAGGGCGCTATTCGGACGACAGATCGATTCGACTCCTGGCGGCAACGGCGCTGGCGTTAACTTGGCAAACTCGATCGGGTCAACAGCGGGCTGCCCTACAACGAGGAAGGTTGCTCTGGTTGGCATTGCTACCGATTGCACCTACACCGACGAGCTTGGGGACGAGGACGCCGTGACATCAAACGTCATTCAGGTCGTTAACGCTGCCTCACAACTCTACGAGAGCTCCTTCAACATATCTCTAGCCATTGGGAACCTGACCATCAGCGAAGCGACGTGTCCGAACTCACCCCCGTCTACAGCCCCTTGGAACCAGCCCTGCAGCGACAGCGTCCCTATTCAAAATCGCCTTAGCCTGTTTTCTCAATGGCGCGGGCAGTGGTCCGATAACAATGCCTATTGGACCCTCCTGTCCATGTGCGGTACCGGCCCTGCCGTCGGCCTCGCCTGGCTTGGCGCCATCTGCCAGCAGGGAGCTTCGGTGCGGGATAACGAGACCAGCGCGTCTGCGAACCTCGTCGTCCGGACGTCGCCCGAGTGGCTGGTGTTTGCCCACGAGACGGGCCACACCTTTGGCGCTGTCCATGATTGTGTCGATCAAACTTGCAGTGACGGGAGTGTCACAAGACAAGAGTGCTGCCCGTTGAGCAGAGGCACTTGCGATGCGGGATCTCAGTTCGTCATGAACCCCTCGACAGGCAACGGCATCACCAGGTTCTCGCCGTGCAGCATCGGCAACATCTGCAGCTTCCTCGGCCGTAGCCCGAACCGCTTGAGCTGCCTGACCGACAACAGAGGCGTGACCACCTACACGGGTGCCCAGTGCGGCAACGGCATCGTCGAGCACGGCGAAGACTGCGACTGCGGCGGAGAGGATGGCTGCGCCGGCAACACCTGCTGCGACCCCACGACATGCAGGTTCACCTCCGGCAGCGTGTGCGACCCAAGCAACGAAGAATGCTGCACCCCACAGTGCGGCTTCATGAACAATGGCACTGTCTGCCGCGCCAGCACCGGGCCCTGCGACCCGGAGGAAGTCTGCTCCGGCACCTCGGCTGGCTGCCCCGCGGACCAGACCGCTCCCGACGGCCAGTCTTGTGGCAGCGACGGACTGACCTGCGCATCTGGCCGGTGCACGTCGCGCGACCTGCAATGCAGGACCTTCATGGGCGCCGACGCGACCACCTCGTGCTCCAACTCGGGCTGCCGGCTGTCCTGCCACTCGTCCCAGCTCGGCCCAAACGAGTGCTACATTTACAACCAGTACTTCCTCGACGGCACCCCCTGCGAAGGGGGCGGCAGGTGCTCCAACGGCAACTGCCAGGGCGGCTCCCTCTGGAATCAGATCGTCGAGTGGATCAACGACAACAAGCAGATCTCCATCCCCGTCTTCTGTGTCGCCGGCGGCCTGCTGCTTCTCGCGATCATCAGCTGCTGCTGGACCTGTTTCGCGAGGCGTAGAAGACGCCGTATCCCTAAGGTGCCGTCGCCGTCTCCTCCCCGCGGGTGGGCTGCGGGCGGAGGAGGCGGGAGGACACCGCCGCCCATGGCGCAGCCCAGAGCTGCATATGCTCCGGTGCCGGGTCAGGATGTGCCGCCGCAGGATATGAGGTGGGAGCCGTTGCGGACGAGAAGTTTCCGCTATGCGTGATGATACCGGATACCCACGTTTTTGCCCTGGTCTTGGCGTCGCGCTTTTGGGACATACCAATCCACGGTAGACAAGAGGTCTTGGCTTTGGCAATGACCTTCTTCTTGCATAGATGGGCGTTAGGGAGGACGTCTCTTTCTTGGGCTTCATGGGATTTTTAGGCGGGCGCTGTTTTGTCTACTAGGTACATGTCTCTTGTTTATATCTCCTTGTTGAATTGTATGTACCCCTTAAGGGAGCGTTCGGGTCAATGACTGGGACGATGAATGACTTGGGTTATGGCAGGCTAGATACACATGTATGTCTGACATATGATTTGGCTCGGCTCCTTGATTTTGAGCCGTTCAGGCCGCATCCCGCAGTTTTGGCGGTTGGTATACCCATGTCAATGGTTTCTCATATCGGTCAGCAAAGACTCTCATGTGGTAGAAGGGAGTACACATCAGCTGCATCGTATATGGTGGAAACAGAGATAGAATTGCCTCGGCGATTTACCGAGCATCTCCTTATCAGTGTATCTAGGATTGAATACAGGCTCTAGCGAGGGAAAGGGAACAAGAGGAGGGAGGAGTAAGTGAAAGAGAAGAAAATGGAGCCAAAAAGCCAGACAGGCAGGAAGAGCGAAGCATAGACTCATTCAGTTCGTCAACGCTCGTATATACGGGGCTATTTATGTACCTTCGCACTTTTTTCTGGCTCATCTTCGTAGCCACAGAGTACTTTCGTCCAGTAAAGACGTGCGGCCGCGATGCTCTCGAGGACTATCAGCATACATTCCCGCTAAACTTCACGGGAGATAGAACACTCACATCCCCTGTCGATTGCGCATACATCATCAGCAGCTCTGGGTTATCAAGAAAAGCGATGGCCTTCTGACGGCGCTCGACCTTGAAGAAGTCCTCTTTCTCAGTACGGCCGTTGCCCAGCCGCAACTTGGTCGCAGCGTCATTGAAGTCGCCATCATCTGAGACATCGCCCGAATGGTAAGGGTCTTGGCCGCGGGCCTGCCTGTCTCTCATCTGCGGGGTGAAAGTGTCCCCGACGGCGGATGATGATGTGGAGCTCATGAAGTCGATGAACTGATGATGCCTGCCCAGGAGACTCGCAGAGTTTCCGTACGGAGGCGATGCTCCGGAATGCCCGCCTGAAGACATGGCCACTCGTTGAGTTGATGGTAACAGTTGCTTCTTTCCGCGGCAGGCAATGGAAAGATCAATGTTTGCTTGCTTCTTCGGTCGGGTACCAGTGCATGCAGCTCAAGCTTACCCTTTCTGTTAGCTAGGTAGATCCCTGGTAGCAGTGGAGCCTGGGGAAGCTGTACGAGTTGTAGGGTTCCGGTAGTGTACCTTAATATAACCTCGAATTGCGAGTTGTGATACAATAAAACGGTCTGTTGCTTCAGCGACCGTGTCTGGGTTCTTGCCACCAACATGCATTATTCACCACAACTCAGATTCCGTTTCTGCTTGCGGGTGCGAGTTGTATCACATTCACCAAACAACTCGAGACACACTGGAAGCTCATTGGCCAATATGAAGCGACTTTCTGCAGCCCAAACCCCACCTTCCCCTTATCGATTGGTCGGAACTCAATAAGTTGAGGTAGACCGCTGCGACCAGAGTAAAGTTAAGAAGCCAACACTCGACCGCTTCAGCACACTTCAAAAATCTCTCGAGGTGATAAATGCGTTATCCGCTATTAATCGGTCCCTTCATTGCGCGCAGTTTTTCATTCCTCAATCTACCTAGACCAATCGGCGTTCAAGCCATTGCCGTGGTCAAGAGAAACTCGTCAACGGTCGCGACTTCTACAAGCTCTTTTAGACGAGTTCAGACGGTGTGCCACCAACGCGTGGGGCGACGCTTCCTCCACGAACACGGCCCGCGATCCGATTTCGAGGCGCAAAGAGATTTAAATCCCCTGGTCATCTACAGGCTCTGCCGATCAAGTCTTTTCATACTAGGACTTTCTGGCGTGCATCACATGGGAGTTTACCACAGTTGCCGCTGATAGCCAGCTTCCGTGTTCAGTCTACAGAAGTGGCTTAGGACAGAGCTCCCTGCAGCGGTCTACAGGCACTCTATGTGCGCCATTCCCATGACACTTTGACCCGTGGCCTGCCTAGAAGCCCCGCGTTCGATCGGACGTAGCCCGGAACACAGTGCGACATGTCGTACAGATCAGCTGATGCCTACTCGCGACGTCCCACGGACGACGACCGCCGAGGGTCGGACGGCCGTGATCGCTACCGAGACAGCTACTCAAGGGCAAGACCCAGTTCTCATTATCCTTATAGGGACGACAGGTACCGGCGGGAGACGCGGGACACAGATGCCGCGCCTAGGGAGCGGCGGATCCCGCCCGAATCGCCTCACGACCCTCCGCCGCCGACTCCCGCAAAGTCCGACTTGGCTACAGTCTCCGCGCGCCCTGAACAATGCAGCAGAGAATGTACGTCGTGCCTCCACTTCTCTATACTTTAGGACTTCATCTTGACGTCCCTTCAGCATGCTCTCCCCCCCTCCCCCTCCCCTCCTTCTTAATACCCGCCTTCAAATGCTGACAGCTTCATGTTCTTAGCTCCGGTATCTCGATCCCCCGCAGCTAGCCCCAGCCTCGACAGTGATGACGCATGCAAGAAGCTCGTTAGGTTACTGAAGAAACAATGTGAGATCGAATTCGAATTAGCACGCCTCAAGCGTGATCGAGAGCATCTCAACGACAAGCTGAAGCAGAGGCAAGCGGAGTACGAAAAGTCGATGGTCAAGCATGCCGAGTTCCCTTCTGTTCCCGAGGTCCAAAACATGCACAGGACGAGATATGCCGAGCAGGTACGGTTCTTGGATGCCCAAATCACCAAGGCACAAGAAGAAGCAGTCAAAGCCAGCTGTGCGGCTTTACAAGCCATGCGCGACCTGTTCTCGGCTCAGAATAGGGAATCCGATGACAAGGGCGCCGCCTCGGCGGCTTTTTTGCAACAAGCGGAAAAGTTAAAGAAACAGGAAGCAGAAATAACGGAACTAAAAGCGAAGCATCGCCAACTCGAGGAGAGGAAGGAAGCGGAAATCAAGGAGCTAAGAACGAAGATTCGCCAACTCGAGGAGAGGAACTCGCAGGACAAAAGCGATCTAAAGGCTGAGTTGAGCCGGCGGGATGCAGAAATGAAAGGGGAGATGATGATGTTGAAGAAGGCCATGAGTGATGAGTGGAAAAGAGAGCTGAAGGAACAGCTCGGTTTGCACCGGCTGGAATTTGAAAAGCAGCGAGCCGACCAGAAGCAATCGCAACAAACCGATCTGCGGTCTCAGTTTTCAAAACATGAGGAAGAACTGAGAAAGGCGGTCGAACAGCAGCTCCTAGCGCACAGGAGCAGCTCCGACACAATCTCTACCCAGGAGATTTCTACCCTCATACAAAAGCAAAGCTTGACCTTGCAGTCTGATGTCTCGGGCTTGTCGATTCGAGTAGACGAACTTACGGGACAATTGGCTCAGAGGACGCAAGACAGCGTTAACCTGCGCAACAGTCTGGACACATGTACGCAGCAAGTGGAGGACCAAGCTCGAAAAATCAACGACCATGAGGCCCAACTCTCGAACATTGATTTCGACGTCCTAGATCGCGTGGCCGAGGCAATCTCCTTCGACCTTCCGAATTTGAAAAGGAAGGTGGAACGGATTCAGTCCAAGGTGGACGACATTCCGAAGGAAATCGACGCCAAACACGACGCATTATACGGTAAAGTCGAGCAATACGTCGGTCGGATTGGGACTAGCTTGGGACAAATCTTGGACGACACACAAAGAACCGTTGAGAACCACGGGGCGCGGATTAAGGCGCTCGAGGAGGGTGCCGCGAGCGGCGGCGGTCGCGCTGATATTCCGCAAGGCCATGCGACAGAGCTCGAGTTTGAATCGATCAATTCGGACGTCGCCGCAATCAAAACAGACTATGAGCTGACCAAAGCCGAAGTCAACCGCCTCGCCCAAGAGTATAGCGGACTGGTAGACCAAATTAATCAAGCTAATCAGTCCGTCAAGGAAGCCAGCCAAAGCTTCCAAAATCAGCTGCAACCGATTCAGCTCTCGATCGTTTCCTTGGACACGCGGTACAACAATCTGTCAACGAGGGCGCTGGCCGAAGACATCCTCGCACACCTCGCACAAGTGTACCCGGACGCCGGCCAAATCACTGCCGATATTGGCGCATTGAAGACGCTAGCCGAGTCCCTGGATTCCCGCATCGAGAGCTTGGAGGGCCGAGTGGAGGACTTCAAAGAGAGCTTCGAGGAGAAGTTTGAGGGGTCGGTTTCAAATGGACAGGAACGCCTTTACAGAGAATATGACGAATGCGCGAATCATAGCGTCGGACATAAGCGAAAGAGGATGGGTTCGGAAATGAATGGTGTAGAACATCTGTTGGCGAATGGAGCTGGGTAGGAACAAGTCAGGGATAATTGCGGTGAGCCCTATTATCTTCTGCCTGACTTTTGCCTGTCTTTTAAGATTCGGCGCGGATGGCGGTGATTGGGCACGAACATTCTTGCTTCGTAGAGTTTGCGGGGTCGGACTAGGTACTAGTGTGGTAGATACCAAGCATTGTAGAATGCTGCGTCCTGTACATGTGTATATGATCCTACCTACTAGTGGTAACGCAAAGCGTTGGACTTGGCTGGATATCCATACTATAGCAGCCGTCGTGTCGTTTTAGATAGGTAGCAGCTTGCTTAAGTCTTTGCTCAAACGCCCGAACACTCTCATCAGACTGTTGCGCTCAACTCACTTGTTACATTACGGGGTTCCATGTAGTGACTGCTACTATCTACAAGCTCGGAACAGGAATGCGCATTGTGCTCATCGGAGCCTGGATGCTGGGAATCATCAGGCTGGACCCGACTGGAGAGACATCCCCTAGTGACGAAATACGAAACGCAGGTGTCAGGCGAGACATTTTCAAGAGCAGCCGCAGCTGCTGCGCTTGAGCTGTGACCACTGAGTCACTGACTAGGTAAGGTACTTACTTATCTTAGTTCTGTCAAGGTGCCGCATGTGAATACGGGTAAGTGACTCTGACTCAATTGATTTCGACGCATCAATTGCACGACTGAAACGTCTACTCCCGGTAGGGCATCGTTCGGATGTTTGGAATCCTGAAATCGGATGGCACTCTGAACTCTGAAGAAGGTTGAGCCTATGATGTCACAATCGTATCTTCGGGTCCGTCTCCACGACAACGGTAGAGTTCTCGGTGAAGAATCTATAGACGTCTAGCAGAATCATCAGACTCAAGACCGCTCTTGGGGCCTTGGACATCCTCTTACCTTAGGCAAATGAAACCCTGCATGGACACACCGGAGTCCTAGTGAGAGGTTGTTTTGAAAGGACTAGCATAAGACATAGCAAGGTTCTGAAAGACGGCCAAGGATTTACTTCATTTATATGAGGGGATCGTCGGCGCTGTGTTGGCAGATGACACTCTCAAAAGATCGCTTCTTTTTTGCTGAAAGCGATATAAAGATGATCTTGCCTACTGCTGCCATCCATGACCCAGCCAGGTTTGGGTTTCTACAGTAGAGAATGCCCCGCACAATCTGAACTGACGTCCACGTATGAGCGCGGGTGGGTTTTAGTGTAAGCTGGGTCAAGATACCCAGGCCGCACCAGCTCACAAAGTGGACCCACCCGACACAGTTGGGATGTTTCCGTCCGGAGACCCGATCCGCAGGCCCCTGGTTACTCCACTCCACCGTTCGCGCCCCGGCAATCCCACCCTCGGCGCCCTGACACCAAACTCCCACCCGACCATCTCTGTAACATCACCGCTCCGAATCTGCGCCTCCCGATACCAAGAAACAAGCCGGCTCACGGCAGCATCACACCTCGACGCGGCATACAAACGTTGCTTCCTACTCGCTGCCGATTGATTCCTCGCCATAATCCGCGGGCACCACGAGGCCTCTCGCCCGAGAAATGCACCCGCGTTCTCTCCACCACCAAATCAAGGTCGCTACTTGGAGCTCGGGATAGAGACAGTGGAGGCCGGAGTTACCAGGATCGCACGCAGGCCGCGAGAGCTCTCCGCCCGCTTTGGCTGTCCGCTGCCATTGTGGAGAAGCTTGTTACGGGCTTGCGTGGTGTGTAGTCTGGGTATGTAAGGCACCACCTCTGCTGGCTCACTGGGTGGGCGCGTGTGATGGTTATTCTACGTCACCCTCCGAATTGTTCCCACTGGCCGCGGCCACAGATGCGTGTTTGTCGTTGTTTCTGTTGGTCGTTGTTTACGTTGAGCGCAATTTGTGTTTATGTTGGTCCGGTGGCAATTGTCCATGCGTCTTTGCTAGCGCCGAGTACCTACTAATAGCGCATCCTTACAGACAGCTGCGTTCCGTTCACTCGCGCTCTTACCTCAACATCCGGACTACTCTGTTCTCGAGCGTCACCTGCATTAATCAACCTTCACGCCTCGGTTTCCCCAATCTAGCTCCACCAGCAGCTCAACGCAAGACGCCATCTCTTTGACGAGTCCGATGTCCCAGCCATGAAAGAAATGATGGATGGAGCAGCTAAAGATGCGGAAAGAGTTGCCAAACAATTCCTCCCCGAACGCCCACACCATCTTTCTTTGTTCTTCGACCGCCGATTCCCCAGGCGGGATGGGTGGAGCTTTCTTGGACCAAGCGACCCCCTACAACCAAGCGACCCCCTACAGTACACGACGTACCTATCCACCGCGCAGCGTGGCATCCTCATGACACGCGCTGCCTTTGAAATCTGCGACGAACCTCCGCAAATGCCGACCAAGGTCGTCGCCAAGGGCGAGGCCAGGAAGAAGCTGTCCCTGACAGACTACCACAAGAGAAAGAAGTCCGAGTCGCCGGTAGAGAATGGGGTCTTGGCGAAGTCAGAAGCTAAGGCGAACGGCACGGTTCATACGAAACCACCACTGACTAAGGCGGACACCGAGAGGGGAGATGGGAAGGCGGTGGAAAAAGCACATGCGCCGGTTCAGGCGAACACCCGACCAGATAAGCCGCGGCCAGATATGAACGGGGAGAGGTATGTGGCGCAGGTGACCATGTTTGAATACGCAACGCAGGACGCTCACGGGCACAGCAGAACTAAGAGTTCTCAAACCAACCCGCAGCCCCAGACGGAGAGCCGCAAGCGGCCCGCAGAAGCGGACGGCAATCCTTCACCGCAGAAACGAGCGAAAGCTGAAGTTGACGTCACGAGGGCTGACCAGTCACGTCAGCCGAAGCCGGGCACACCACGCGGTAGAGAGGGCAGAACAGAGAAGCCGCCAACGGGTGGAAAAGCTGATACGCTACATCCTCCCGCCAACGGATTGGTCCCTTCGTCTTCAAAGAGGGATCGAGAGAATACGGCATCGCCCAAATCGACGATCCAGGTCAACGGGTCACGGCCTCGGTCAGACAGCGGCACCTCAACGCCCCAGAAGTTGGAAACGCTGACAAAGTCGGCTTTGCCCGACCTATTATCGCCCCTCCACCCCTCTCTGTTTGCGGGTGCCGCCGGAAGAGAGGCCAAGCTCAAGAAAAAGCCCCTGGAGAAGGCACCAAGGCTGGAAAAGGAGAAGGTTGAGGCTTCTACGCCCTCAAAGACGACGAAGAAGCCTCTCAAGATCCCGCGACTGCTCTCCCCAACGCTTCCCCCAGTCGTTGAGGAGGTACTTTCACAACCGGAGTGGTCGCAGAGCCAGCCCAAGGGTGTTGCTAGTCAACCCCCCAGCCAAGCCTTGGACTCCTCAGGTGGGGCGAGGAAGACGATAGTGGCAGCCCCAACGGTACGCGTCGTAGCTGAGGAGGATGAGGAGGAGAAGCCCGCCAGGCCCTCGAAGATTGTCACGTTCAAACTGAAGAAGGCAAATGCGAAAAGGGCCGAACAGCTTCTGAGCCTCCCATCCAAGTCAGCAAAGGACGCCCAGAAGAAAGAGCGCTCAACGAGCGCGGAAGCCACCCCGCCCCCGGCCACGAAGCGGTCCCGGCCGGCCGACGACGTCCCGCAAGAGAGTAGCGCCTCCAAGCGGACCAAGGCGGCCGTGGACGTCGTTGCGGCCAAACCCGCCGCCGCGGCGATGTCGCGGGTGGCATCGAACCAGTCCCAAGGCGCCACCCCCGCGGCCGCGACGGGTCTCACCCCGGGCACTGCCGACAACCGGCCGCCCACGCGCTCCGAGCCGCTCGACCCGAGGACGCTGGCCCAGGTCGAGGCGTGCAAAGAGCGCCACGCGGAGTACCAGCGCTTGGGCGGCAAGCTCAAGCACGCCCGCGACGACCTCTGTCGCGACCGCGGTCCGACCGGCATGACGCCCGCCGACGAGCGCCGCGCCACGGCGCTCCACTTCGAGATGGTGCTCGCCTACATGGTGGCGTTCCACTCGCTCAACCAGGCGCGCATGCTGGAGCGCAAGGTGTGCGAAATCGGCGCGTGGGAGTCTCTGCTCCCCCACCTGGCGGAGCTGCGGAACCGGGTGCAGAGCAATAAGGCGCTCAAGGTGTTGGCTGTGCAGATGCACGTGCTGTGTCTGGAGCAGATCACAAACGCCTTTGCCACGCTCGACCCGGCGGCGGCGACGAGTAGCTTTCTGCGGTGGACGAAGCACAACCGGAACCGGGCGGCCTTGTGGCAGGAGGTGAATGCGCTGTGGGAGAGGGTGGAAGACCAGCGGATGAAGACGGTCGTGGGGCCGTGGACATCGATCGAGGACGCGGTGGCGGCCGTCTTGGGGATCATGAGGCGGTGGGCGGATCGTGAGGGGGTGAAGTGGCAGCCCGAAGTCCACCCCAGGGGGGACAAGGAGAGGGACCGGAATCGCGAGAAGGATCGTGAGAAGGATCGCGAGAAGGACCGTGAGAGGGATCGCGACAGGGACCGCGACAGGGAGCGTCAGAGGGAGCACGAGAGAGACCGCGATAGGGAGCGGCCCCGACCGTCACTCAACGGCACCCGGCATTGAGGACCCCCGACGACACATTCTCACCCTTTTGCCCGCTTCTCTCCACCGGCGCAGGGCTCGGCGACTTGAATTGTATGACTCGGCATTGCTTCTCTTCATTTATGGGGGGAGGGAATGAAATCAACGGACAGGAGGCGGCGTGTCGGCGTATCCAGCCGATAGCGGGTCTCCGACAGCTGGCGACGAGGCGTTCAGCGGCGGTGTGCTTCTTTCTTTCCTTGTGATTATTCAACTCCGGCGTGGACTACGATACCTTTATGAGTCATCTTTTTCTCTTAGCGTTTGTCTTTGCGATGCCAACCACGCGGGCCGGGGACAGGCGTGTTGGGGTCACGGGGTCAGCGGCGTCATCAGGGTTAAGGCGTTATGAGTTTCTGGGCGGCATGGCATATACTTTACCTGTCTATGGCTTGGGCTGTATGTACAAGGCCTGGTTTTTCACACCTTTTGCTGGCTCTCTTTGTTATGCTGTGTCTTGTTTCGCTGCTAGATATCCGGCACGAGTGAGCCCGATGGAAGTAGGGCCTTGATGCCATTGTTGTTGTTCATATATGGAGCCTGTTCCGACGAATTGAAGAGAGCTCTCGGGTGGAGATCTAATCATTGGTGGCTGGTATACCCAATTGTCTTGCAAAAGCAGCGCACTTTATGGATTGATCCTTTCTGGTGTGGTGGGGAGAAAGCCATACCTTAGGCAGGACGAGAACTGGCGAGATTTGTCCTGCGGATGGGACGATGGACCCTAGAGGTCGCGACGAAAGCAAATCACTGTCAATCACATCGTCCACGCTGTGCTCTCTTTCCGTCGGATCAGTGAGAATGCGCTTCACCATTGGCGCTTTTTTTTTCGCTCATGAGACTATCTTCATGAGAACCATGTCTGCCGTCCCATGTAGTTACCTGTGTCCATGCTCATAATGCCCATGCCATGCCCATGCCATGCTCCTGCAATCCCATGCTCACCCATGCAAATGCCGTGCTGTCATGTCATGCCATGCGCGAGACCAGAAACAGAGAGCCAGGACGCCGCAAGACTCCATGCTCATTCCGGAGGCAGACCATAATAAAAAGGAAAGAAAGACGAAAGCCATGCCCATGCCCATGTCCATGCAATGCCGACACCATCGATGCAATGTCGCGCCATACCATGCGCCAGACCGGAACCAGAACCAGAGACCAAGGACGCCGCAAGCCCCCCCTGCTCATTCCGGATACAGACCCTAGAAAAAGGAAAGAAAATCAAAGCCGAGTATTAAAGAAAATCAAAGCCATGAATAGGAAAGAAAATTAAGAGGTGCTGAATCGAAAAGAAGACAAGGTAAGTCGGATAAACAGCCGGGGAGCGACTCAACCCAGCCAGCTTTTCTGCCTGCCGAGCAGCGAATCGTCAAATCAAAGATTGGCGAGTTTGACTTGGAGAAAGGCAAGTAAGGAATTAAGCCCGTCCCTTCCCGCATTGCCCGACCATGAGATCGCCGAGCTCATTCAGCAGAAACGAAAGCAACCGGCTCGTAGTAGCAGTAGCAGTAGCAGCCTCTCAGTCAGAGAGGCCCTCAAACAGCAAGGCGCGGTCGCGCTCCTCCTGCTCGCGCTCCTCCCGCTCGCGGGCCTCGTGGCCCCGTTGGTTCTCCAGGTATGAGGTATGCATGGGGATCGAGCTCATGTCGACGTTGCCGCGATCACGCGGGAGACCGTCATATCCGCCGCCGGATTGGTTGGCAGCAGCGCTGAGCGCAGCTGCTGAGTTGGGAGGAGCAGCCATGAAGCCCATCTCGATGGCCATGCCGGTCGGAATGGACATGGCGATGTCCGGGAATATCTGCTGGGCGAGCTGCCGGGCATCGATGTTGTGGTTGTGGTTGTTGTTGTTGGTGGGCATGACCTGGTAAGCGGCGCTGTGATGGTTGGGGGGGTGGTGGTTGTTGTTGTTGTTGTTGTTGTTGTTGTTGTGATAGCCGTTGTTGGGAGCACTAGCAGCAGAGGCATTTGCGGCGGTATTGGTAGCATTGTTGGCCATGTGCTGAGCTTGAGCGTAGAATTCGCTCTGGATGTTTGCCGGCAGGTGCGAGAGCCACTGCGCGTGGATGTCGAAGGACGTCGGAGAGACGGTCCAGGATCCGTTCAAGTTCACCAGGATTGCCTTGCGCTCAAGGACCACGTCGGGCATGACAGCGGGGAACGTGGCATACGTCGATGCGATGCCGTAGTGAGCCGTGGCACTGTTGGTGCCAGGTTCCTTTTTGATATAGGCATTGCCGAGGAGGCCGCCCGTCTTCTTGGTGGGGGTCTCGCAAACCTGCATCTCTTCGTCGGCCTCTTCATCTTCATGGTCGATATTTTCAAAGGCCTGCTCGGCCTCTTCCATCTTGATGATCGCCTGAGACTTGGCCTGACGGCCAGCGCGGGTAGGGGTAGCGGTGGGACGCTTGCTAACGGCACTAGCACGCTTCTTGACGCCGGCACCGGTGCCGGTGCCGGGGGTGGCCGGAACCTTTCTAGTACGACCGGTAGCAGGGGTCGAGGGGCTGGCGCTATAGCTGGCCTCCTCATAGGTCTCGTTGTTTTTCTTCTTCGAATAGTCCCAAGTCTCGATGCCGAGCTTGCGCTTGATTTGTCCATAGCGGACCTTTCGACCGAAGTTAGCATCAGATCAATTGAAGTAGAACGAGAGATCAAAGGCTTTGGAGTGAAACTATTGGCCGGAGGGCCCGAATGCATGCTCGCAGGCTCTGGAATGCAAATTCCGGAAGGGCCCGGAAGCTGTGGAATGCGCTCCGGACGCTCTGGAATGCGCATTCCGGAGGGTCTGATTGAGGCTCTTCAGACGAAAAAGATTGATGACATTAAGACTCACCTTTGCAGTCTCGGCATTCTTGAAGCCACAGTCTTTGGCAACGCCGTCCCAATCGATGTCGGGCCTGCCTTTGATGTGTTTGACGACCGAGAAGAATACGTAAGCCTCTGCAGGAGTGGGATACTTCTGGCCATCAGCGTCCTCGCCGCCGGCTGCGGCTGCGGCTGGCTTGATAACCCTAGGAGTAGGAGGCATCTTGCTCTGGTTGTCGATGAGCGGATGCGCTGAATTGAGTTAGATTGTTGAGAGAAGGATGACCGACTTAAGTGCGGCTGGCTATGGAGAACCGGGGTTATTAGTATTTGTATTAAGAAGAGTCGGTCGCGAAGAGCGAAGAGAATTAAGAGTCGTTGGAATTTCGGATGCAGCGCCGCTACTTATTTGAGCAGCAAGAGAGAAAATGAGAAAGAGAGGGAAAACTGGTTGTCTCCCGGCTGCCGGTATACGAGGGCCCGGGGGGTAGATGTTTGCTTCAGGTTATGTGTGTCGGCGCGGGACCCAGTGGGATATGTGTAAAGAAAGAGGGGAAAAGGTGGTTGTCTTCTGACTTCTGGTTTGAAGAGCCTGGGGTGGATGCTCAGATTGAGTTACGCGGGCCTACGCGAGTTTACGCGAGACCGCGCGAGACTATGCGACTCAAGAGGATGTGTGTAAGGAAAGGGCAGTAAGGGTAGTTGTCTCCCGACTTCTCGAGTATAGAGCCCGGGGGTAGATGTTCAGATTGAGTGACGCGTGTCTACGCGAGACTACGCGACTCAGGAGGGTGTGGAAGGAAAAAGCAGTAAGGGTAATTGGCTCCTAACTCCTCCAGTATAGAGCCCGGGCTTAGATGCTCGGTTTACGCGTACTAGCGCGGGACTAGAGAGAACATGTGTGGTAGGATCAAGGTTGGGGAAGACGGAGAACAGTAGGGAACGAGGCATACAAAACGCAAGTTCGGTAGTACGAATCGAGGAGGACGCCGAGAGATCAACTTACACTTCCTTCAAATAATCCCTCGACTTCGGACCGGGAACGTTATGTTGCTGTCGACAGGGTGCCGGGGTTTGCAAAGGCGTTGTTGCAAGAAACTCGATGTTGCTGAAGAGATCAAGAGGAGGAAGAACCCCCGGGGTGGGTGCCGGAGAAATGGCAAAATTAGTTGCAGGATACACACTCTTCTTTTTGTCATCCAAATCATATGCCATTATTTTACATCTTCATCCCATCCTGTGCCCACAAATCCGAGTCATACTTCCCAATGATAGCAACCATCCACGATCGAGATACAATAACAATAGGAGGAGATGCCCTCTGACCTGAACAACTCATATGAAGAAAGTAAGACTGAGAGGGAGCAAACATCCACCAGCAGCCATTCAATATCCCCCTTCTTTTCCAAGCCGCCTCTGCCCTTATTCGTCCCATCAGATCCCCTCAAAGCCTTCCTCCCATTCATGCTTCGCAATCTGGCTTCCCCCAAGAGTATTGTTAGTCATACGATCCATCTGCAACTCAAGCTCTCTCTCCCGGAACAGACTTGTTGCCCCAGTACCAGCATGCAGTCCCAAGGGATCAGCAGTGTGATGTCCGTCGTCGTGACCGTTGTGATGGTGATGCTCGTTACAGAAGGGGTTGTACCCTGTGTCCAGAGCGTAGCCACCGACTCCGGCTCCAGTACCAAATCCAACCGTATAACCCGAGCCGTGAGGCAGGCCGTGCGCAGGATGTTGGTGGTGATGAGCATGTTGGTGCTGCGAGTGCCAAGGGGATGGTGAACCGGTCACATCAAGGCACTGTGAGAAGTCATACGGCGATGGCGCTGCTGTAGAGAGAGGCGGGGAGCCAGCACCGACAGTGTGGTGATGATGTTGATGCTGAAGCTGACTGTGGAGCAGGTCGCTTGCCGACGGGCCCGGGCTGTGCGGGAGGAAACCTTGCATACCAACGCCGTCCGAGTCGCTGCAGGGGGTCAGCAGCCGCATTTGCATACGATGATGACCATCAATGTACGGGGTCGAGGATGCCGAGCTTGTTGTCGGGGTTGTCGAGACAATGCCGAAGGGGGAAGTCTCCGGCATAGCGGCTGTGGTGCTACCTGTGGCCGTGGGGGGGCGCTCTTGTTTGACCGTGGGCGAGGCGGCGGGGAGAATCGATGGCTGCTGGACGTGTTGATTGAAGGGCTTAGCAATGCCGGGCTCGGTCTTCATCATTGCTGTTGTTGCCATGGGCGCGGGAGGCTGAGGTGGCGCTGATGACGGGATAGTAATGCTGCGTCGTTCGGTCTTGACGGGTTTGTTGTCGGCATCTGCGATCTTCTCGCTTTTGATGTTGCCAATCCCGCTGCCGCTGCTCTTCTCGTCGTCCTCCTCCTTCTTGGGCTTAACGGCATCGTCCTTCTTCTTCTTAGAGACGCGCGACTTGCTGCTAGGATTGGCGCGGTTCCGGCGCTGCGGCTCCAGGCCTAGCATGGCGGCGCGGAACCGCGAGTAGCGCATGCGGGCGGCATGCCCGTTGGTGATCTCTTGGGCCAGGATCGGGTTATGGGCCACCTTGTTCCAGTCGATCTAGCGGAGATGGTTTCGTACGTTAGCTCGCCGCCCAAGATCCACAGTCCAACATCGACGTACATCCTTCAGGCATTTCTGCTGCAGGATTGCGAACAGGAAACGGGCCATGGCATTGTCGTTGTTGGACATGGTGGCGGTCAGTGGCCGGACCACGAACTGTCCGAATGGAGGGGTGCGGTCGAGAGCCAGCCGACACAGCCAAGGAGAGGAGAGAAGAACAGGTCCGCAGGTGATCGGGGTGCAGTGGCTCAATATGAACCTGAACAGGGGAGCTTGGCCGCCGGGAAGAGAAGGCAAGGCAAGGATCACAGCAGCCGAAATCCACTGCTCGAGTGTGGAGAAGTGACTCACTGCTGGGAGTGGTGAGGCTGTCGGAATATATGCCTGTTTCACCATAAAAGGGCTGCTCCGGGCTTAGGTGGTGCAGACCAGGGGCGCCTTTAGGACAAAAGGGGAGAAAACTCTCATTCACAGTATTTGACCACACCTTCCGCTGTCAGAGAAAGCAAGGCGAGTGCCATTATTCTTGATTCCATGTCCAGTCAAACAAGGCATCTGAGGAGACGCCAATTGCCAAAATGAGAAAGGCGCATGGAAGGCTGAAGACTGCAGAGTGAAAGCGCCTCCAATAAGCCCTCCTTTTCCCGGAAGAGTTTTTTTGGCTCCCTTGTTTTAATCCATCCGGATTGAGGCCCCTGCGATCGCTGCCACAGCAATGGGATGGTTGCCTGGTCACCGCAATTGACGGGGACCCCCAACAAAAAGGAATAATGATGGCTCACTCAGGATGGGGGATGGAAGGGTGCGTTGGAGCGGCTGGGCGACGCGCTACCGCGGCACTTCCGCGTAAAGTGGTTTTTTGAGACATGCAGACCGGGATCCTTGTCCCCTGCCGAGGACGGTGACACCCACCCAGAGACAGCCCTAGTGCACACCACCACGAGGTGCAGCTCCTGCAAGGAGTGATTGTGACGAGTGGCGAATTGCATGATCCCTCGCTCGTCGAGGTTCGACGCCCGTCTTTATCGGCCGAATGACCCGCTGGAAGCAAACAGACCGTCACTGTGGCAGGGCAACAGGGCAGCAGAAACCTGAGGTATGTGTACAATACATAATGTCCGACAACAACCCATTACGGCAGCTGCACCGGATCTGTGAGTCACTTGAGCTCAATGGATTGCAGTGAGGAATGCAGGTGGTTGGCAAACGGACATGAAGCTACAGCGTCTTACCTCATTGGCCTAGTCAGCACGGGAAACGGTCCCGCGGCCTGGGGGATCTCACCTTCGGCACAACGAGGGTCTCGGCATGCCGGCCCATGAGTACTCAAGGCGAGGGAACCTGGAAGCAGTCGAGGAAAACCCGATAAGGCGCTCAGACCTTGCGAGCCACTGTAATCCGTATGCATGTTGCCTCTGTCGTCGGCCATCGCAGCCTGGCAATTGGCGGTCAGTGCAAAGTCTCCCACCTCACTCGGAGGCCGAAAAATTGGCAGTAAAGCGTTTTCGACAACGCATCACTTTGAGAACCTGAAAGAATTCGGGCTGAGCGTGAATAACATGCCATTAGCCTTGGAAATGATTGAAATCCTTTGTGACTTTCGTGTCATATGACGAAATGTATTGCTAGGTACAGCAATGGCGGGGAAGGTCCGAGAAACAGCGGAGGTTGGTAGGATCGCGTCGTAATCGACACTGTGGGCCTGATAGCCGTCGCGATATTGGCGCGAAATCATCTGACTTGGAGCTGGAGGCGGAGTCTCAATTTCATGAGCCCCACCGAGAAGTCCTGTGCGCTGTCTCATTGGACTTCGACTCTATCATCCCCACGCAGACTGCGACATTCTCGGCACCGGCTGAAAGATCGTGCCGTGGTTCTGCTGTTTGAGAGGCTCGACTCCGCCCACTACACATCCATCTCTCCTTAGCAGATCTTAGCAATTTTCCAGCTGTCGGTTGAGCCTTATCCACTCTTGCGGCCGCGCTCTAAGTCACATCCACCGCCCATGATGAACAAGAACTGGAATGACCGGGCCGACAAGGACCTGTTCTTCACCATCCTGTCGGTCAAGAACATCGGCGTCATCAGCGGGTCAGAATGGGTCACGATAGGCAATCACATGCGGTCGCTGGGCTATGGCTTCACCAATGAAGGATGCCGGTACGTGCTGTCGAGCTTGTCGCTCCAGTTGCCGAGTGTTGCTCCGTCTTAATTCGAGCACTCCCTTGAGGTCTTCAACCATCCTCTGGTCCCGGCTTGTTACGTGTCCCGCCCTTTGAGTTTTGTCAGCCCGAAGTCATAACTTGACCTGCTTTTGGATTCATTGAACACCTACAATTGACTTCGCTCATGGGCGGCCTAGCTTAGGACGTTGCACTGACTGACTCTCACCAGCCAACACTTCCAAGGCCTCCGCAGAGCCCAAGCCAAGGCAGAGAATGGCGCCGCCACGGAGAATCCTCGGAAGATTGATCCCACGCTGAACCCCATCACGCGTAGGCCAGGCCCGGGTAGAGGACGTCCTCGGAAGCAGGCCTCCGGTGCTGCCGGCGCCGCCGCAGGGCCTGCTGGGGTTCCATCCCCCGGAGCACAGCAAGTTGGAGCACCGCCTGCCGGCGCTGTGCTCGGCGCACCCCCGATTGTCCAAGGACCCCCTGCTGGTGGCGTGCCCCACGGAGTCCCTATGCACGCTCAATACCCCGGTGTTCCTGGCGTCTCTGGCGCGCCACCCACACCTGTCTCTACAGTTTCTGGCGCGCCTGGAACCCCCGGTATGCCGACTATGCCAGCCGCCCAGGGGCTTCCAATGGGCCAGGGCCAACCAATGGTCCAAGGTCAACCTCAGTCAGCCCCTCCCATGCCCGGCCCTGGCGTCGCGCCCCAGGCACAGATGACGGCTCCCGGGGAGCTGGCCGTGGACCCAAGCTTGGAAGAAGAGCCAGAGGAGGAGCATGCGGCGAAACGACAGAGACTGAATGATAGCCAAGATCCGTCTCTCGAAGATGAGGCAGTCCTGAATGCCCTTGCCGGCCACAACAACCCGACCACTCCAGGCGAATATACGACTGAGTGAGTCTTTCCAATCTCAGCCACGATGTCCATCTCGTCATCCGTCACACTCAACTGCTAACGTATCCGCCAGATATACGTACGGAGATGCCTAGTATTCATCTCCGCTCCACTTCAAAGCCGAGAACCACTATTGAGGGGTCTTTCGTGTCCGGATGGCAAGTGGCTCGGCAGGTCGGTAGCTCAACGGCACAATCGCTATGGTTGGCATCTTCTGCGCCATCGCACCTTAGCTGCTGTAAGGTGTAAGATGGTGGCTCGGTTCGGTTCGGTCTCAACGCGGCTATAGGATTTGCAAGTCTTCTTTTCCCGTGTAGCGCTGCTTGCTGGACATAGGTCAGCCCAAAGGAGGAGTTAAGGCCGCTGCTACTTACTGTCTGTCTCCCGTTTTCTGCCATTTCTGGTCTCTTCTTGGCTGTCGTTACTAAGTGTATGAAATTGCTAGTACCTTAGCTTACTCTCGCCTCTGTCGTCAATCCGCAGTGGTCAGCCATACTCCCTTCAACCCTCTGAATCGTCTGTGTCTCTGTGCTTCCCGGCCTTCTGGTAGCTGGCTGCGTTCAAACTTCGCCCAAATCGAATTCCCACGGACAACCGAAGCGCACCGCAGACGCCAACGTCAGCTCCATGACAGAGCTGACAGCAGCCCCGGCGAGACTCAGCCATGGAGGAAGTGGTGGCCGCCGAGTGACACAGAGAGGATGGTCGAAGACGAGCTCAGAGCCAAGCCATGGATCAACTGGGAGTCCGACCCAAAGAGACCGAATGCAAAGCCCTGGCTTCAAGGGGTTCCCCGGGACGCACATATCATTCATTTCTCGCAATGACTCGGCCCCTGGATCAGGCTCGAAATCGAATTTGGGTTGGAGACCTGTGTGCCCAGTTCCCCTCAGCGTCGTGTATGTGACTGACTGTATGTATGCCCCCCCTCTCACCCTTCCATTCAGCCAAGATTTAGTATGGTCATTTCCCTCTTGCTCTCCCGGCTAGGTACCGATACTGACCGAAACCTGGAGTTGGACCCGCGTGTTCCGTGACCTTTCGTGAACTGACCCCTCGCCTCGCCCCTCGCGGAGACCCGCTTAGTCGTTAAGAACACACATTGCTGCAACACCCTTTCCCAACTCTCCCGCATCTGTTCTTCGTTCTTTTCCGCAGAACACATCACATCACAGTTTCCTACAGAACCAGCGAACACCAACAACCAACACTAAGTAACCATCTCGCACAACGGTATCAAAAATGCCTGGATTCGAGCTGAAGTGGAACGAGAATGCGCACATGGTTCTCCTGTGCACATGCCTCGACATCATCTCTCAGGGCGAGAATGGAAAAGGGAGCATCGCCGCTCATAAAGACCAAATCATGGGCGCCCTGGAGGCCAATGGCTACACCTTCACCTGGGAAGGTGTCCGGTAAGGAGGCCCTTCGTTACGTGTTTCTTTACACGCATCTCTGAATTACGTGATTTTACCCCTTCTCTTCCTGTCCTGGCAAGCGCCGGGCACTACAGCAAGTGCCGGAAGAAGCTGGATCCTACTTGGGATGAATACCGCAGTCAATTTTGTGCTTCTGGCGTCGTTTCTCCTCCAGCACGACTTTGTCCTCCATCTTCAACCTCAACACTATTTGTTTGAGCTCAGAAACTCCGGACGACCTCCTACGGAGCATCACGCTTTTCTATCTCATTTGCCTTTGTTCTCATCCCCAAAATCAGTCAAGATGCCAAAGTGGGAGGATATCCGGGACGATCTGTTTGAGGCGATCATCCGGGTGCAGCCTCCGATTGACAAGGAGCAGCAAGCCGAAATCGTCAAGATCATGCAGGCCAGAGGGCATGACATGGGCTGGAATGCCATCCGGTATGTCCGGGTTCCTTCTCTGCTGGTTTTCAACTGAGCAAGTGCTTGGTGTGACATTCTCTGGGTGTTACTTCTGCTACTCTTTCTGCTCTCCCTCCACCTGCCCCAGAATCTCCCTTTCACTGTCTTCCACTGTTCTTTTGCGAAACGCACTCCTTCAGCAACAATCATTCACCTCGTCATACATTCGCAAAGCACAAGAGAGGCACAAGCACAATGGGCGGAAGACGCGTTCTCCAGAGCTGGGATGCGGAAACGCACGAAGATGTGCTGGTGGCCCTTATTGAGCATATGAAACCTACCGGCAGCGATTGGAAAGCGGTGGTATCTTCTCTGCACGCCAAGGGCTACACTTTTACTGAGGGAGCGCTGGTGTAAGTTCAAGCGACTTTCCGGCGAGCCAGTTATTGCTGTGACGGCTACCGGTTTTTGTTTCTTGCACACTTCTCCTCCTATTCTTCCTGCATTCTCCCCTTCGCACTTTGCAGAGTTTCTGGAACACCAACCGCATCTCCTCTCTTCACCAACCACGCATTATCCTTCAAGATGTCGAAGCAGCCTACCGTCTGGGACCATGAAGCCCATCTTACGCTTCTCTTGGCTTTTCTAGCTGAGGCACCGCCCACGACGGCGGAGTGGGAGAGGATCCTCGATCGGGTCACCCAAAAGGGCTACAACTACTCAGCCAGCGCTGCGATGTAATTCTTCCCCCCGTCCTGTTTCTCTCGGTGCTCTGCTTTTCTTCACAGGCCAGCACAAAACCCTGCTCTTCTGCTCTTCCCTTTCCCTTTCCCCTTCCCGATCTTCCACAACTTCCACAACTCCCACAGCTTCCACTTCCGCAACATCGTCGCAACAGACTCTTTCTTCTCTACTCGCAACCCTTCAGACAGCACCATTCAAGATGGCTGAGCGCATGAACTGGGATCATCATGCCGACCATGACCTGCTTACGGCCATGATGCAAGAGCTTCAGCCGACTCAAGAGCAGCTTCGCGGTGTCATGAACCGGATGCATAGCTTCGGATACAATTGCACCGTCAAGGCCATCACGTACTTACTGCCTCTGCCCAGCTCAGCTTGCCTTTTTTTTTTCTATCTCATTTTCTGTTCGCTCATCTCACTTGGGAAGAATAGCTTACTGACATTCCTTCTCCTCTACAGCCAGCACCTTCAGAAGCTCCGTCGCAAGGAGGGCCCCGGCCCCGCCGCCAACAACGACGGCGCCGGCCCTGCTAGTCCCAAGCCCACCAGCCCGAAGACCCCGGGCGGCCGGAAGAAGAATGTCGCCGGTTCTGCTAAGAACACGCCGGGCAGCGCTAAGCGCAAGAAGGCTGCTGCCGCTGACTCTGGTTCCGTCACTGGCAACGACGACGGCGAGCCGGATGCCAAGAAGGTCAAGGAGGAAGATGTGAAGCAGGAGCTGGAGTCTGAGGAGTAGGTTCCATTGCATTTTGATCACTGAGGCACTGACCATGATGGGAACATTTGGTCGCTGACGGACGCTTCCACCCTTAGCGACGGCTGCGCCTGAGCAGACAATCAGTCAAACCGACTTCTGATTCCTTCCTTTGCTTTTTTCGACTTCCGGGCTCATATCCCCGTTGAGTTGTCACAGTTGCGGTTTTCATTTTCTTCTACTCGGCATGGTACATTCTCAGGGCAAGGCTTCCATGGACTTGAAATCGACGGAAAGCAGCATGGATGTAGGGGGAGTTCCTGGCATTCTGAGGGCTTTGGGATTCGGTTTTGGCTCGCTTTGCTTCTCGGAGGAGTAAACGGCGTGATCGGTTTCTGGGTCAGGTTCAGGTGCGGTGATCTTTCTCATCTTCGGTTTACTCGGCTGCAGTCACGGTTGGTTTCGGTCGCGCAACTCTACATTGGGACTTGCCTGGGTCTACTACTGGTCGCAAATGGGACGTCTGATCATCTGCAAATTCTGCTCTAATTCGATATGATCTGTGATTCTGTGATCTTGGTCGGCCGGCTCAATGAGGGCTTGCCTGTTCCTGCCTTAGTAGAAAAGCTTTGGCGGCCTGACGAAGCCGGGGTTGACCCGGACCGTAAGACCCCCAAGGCGCGACGTGTACTCGAACAGTTCCCTCTCAGGAAACGATCTGGATCCTCTCCCGTCCCGCCCCGATGTCATCATCGTTAGATTGGGTGAAGCCGTGGGTAATCACGGGTACACTCCCTATCCCGCAAACACTCATGCCGCAGATGTCTGTTTCTCATCCTCTCCCCTTCCAATGCCCTTCCTCCACCCGCCCGAAGCACTGATGTTCACAACCAGGCTAACACTGCAGGTTGCAAGCGGCACAACGAGAAGGATCTGGAAATGAATCCAACCGCGGGCGCCGAAGCCGACCCTTCGCCATCCTGACGGATACAACACGCATCGTCATCACCTAGTACCCAGTCAACCGTTCCGCACGAGTCGAGCTCGACAGGCCAGGTACCGTTCCATTAGAAGCTATAATCACTCTTCTGGAAACACATGACGCATCATTGAATAGCGAAGTGCCAACAGGAACATAGCATTACCGCTCTGCCTTCTCAAGCTGGGTACAAGTCCATGCGCACCCGCTGCGAGGAGGCGCTCCTCGCCGCTGTCAACTTGCCGACGTTCTCGCAACTGCCTTCGCCTGAAGCAGCTCGCCATCCATGAAGCCAGAGGAGGAAAACATGAAGAATGGGCACATGACAGCTCCCTTATGCTGGAATAATAATTGCTGTCGGCAGCTACCATCACTACCGGCAATCAAAAATATACTGCTAGCCCGGGCAGACCAGAGACGATGCCAGATTACGAGAAAAAAAAAATCAAAGAAGCCATCTGTCACTTGTCCGACACTCTTCTTCTGCCTTGTTTTGTCGCCAGCATACAAACCTTACAGTCAGCTAGCTGGGCAAAACGTTCGCACAAGGGAAAAATCAAACAATCGATGACTAAAAGGGACTTCTGCGCTCCTTCTTCGACTTGCAGCAATGTGATGGCTCACATTTGTTTGCACCGCAGAACGGTGCAAGGAAGACTTGTTGTTTGGAAAAGGGGGGCGCCAAGCCTTCGTTGCCCAGCAACGCACTACTACTTACTACTACTTACTATCGACTATCTCTAGAGGGTGCGGAGAGCGTAGAGCGTTAAGAAGCTAGAAGTATATAGTGCTTGAGGGTCCGAGCGTTCTTCAAACTAGGCGGCTCGTGACTGCTATGACACATATGAGATTTGAGACGGACAGCGCCTTCCAAGCCGCCCCCCGCCTTAGGCTGATTCCACATGATCGCTAAGACGGCCGAAGATAGGGCAGCCATCACCGACGTGGATTTGCCCGCTTTCTCGCAAAGGAGTCCATAGTATCGATACAGGCGTTGAGTTTCTGCAGAAACTTAACTTGATATGCTCGTTGGTGTGAAGCTGCGTCCCCACTTGCAAGGTGACAGTAGGCTTCGCACGGTGTTCCGCAGTTTAGTCCAGGGCTCTTGGATCTTCCAACCTCTTCACACGATGGGCGAAACGTTCATATATCTGGAGAAACCCGTAGACATCGTAGCTCGTCACCAGGGTGTGGGCAAGCCAAAAGGGATGCGGCTCCATTGGGGTGATCGGTCACATAGAGCATAGCCGCCTTTGTCGGAGTCTGGGCGGATGAGCAGTGGTATGGTTCGATCGGTGTGGGCAAGTAGGTAGGTCATAGGCAAGCAGAAGGGTAATCAAAGCATCATATCAAACACTTCACTGTAAAAGTCTCAGTCGCACCAGCAAGGAGCCATCATGTCACGCGAAAACAAGCTCAATTCTCCCTATGCACCGGCCTTTGAACAATGTACCTCCCCATGAGGGGGGCAGTCATCCCGTCCAAGTCCCAGCTTCCCATCAGCATTGAAAAAAAAAAAGAAAAAAAACATGTCCCCAGCTCCCAAATCCCAAGTCCCCCAACAACACAGAGCAGAAAGCTCAACGTTTGAAAAAAGAAATTGAACCCCAGCAAATCCCAGCATGTTACTCATCGTCGTCAAACTCGTCGTCGGACTCGGCGGCGACAAAAACAGAGGAGACCCGAAGGGAGGACGCGAGGAAGGGGGAGGCGGCGCGGGGAGCAGCGGCCTCCTCGGACTCGGCGGCGGCGAGAGCGGCGGCGACGGTCTTGGCCCGCTTGGCCGGGTTCTCCGCGCCCGAGGAGACCCCGGCCACAGCGGCGGTGCGCTTGGTCGGGCGGGCGGCGGCGGCGGCGGCAGCGGCAGACTTGCGCGGGGCGGGCTTGGTGGTGTGGGCGGCGGCAACAGACTTGGTGGCCGGGGCGGCGGCGGCAACGGCGGACTTCTTCGCGGCGGCTGCCTTGGCGGCAACCGGCTTCTTGCCCTTGGGGGTGGAGGGCTTGGCGGCGGCGGCGCGGGCGGTGTCGGCCTCCTCGTGCTCGTCGTCCTCGTCGTCGTTCGCCGGGGCCGGGGCGGCAACGGCGGCGGCGGCCTCTCCCGGAAGGGGGATGCCGAAGTCCTTCCGGAACAGTCGCCAGCGCTCGTAGGCGCCTGTTGAAAAAGTTGTCAGTGAGTGAGTTGAGATGAGGGTAAATCGACTTGAGTGCTGGTGGTAGCAAAACAGCGAGTGTAAGGCAGCTGGAAAGACTGTTTGCACCCATGCTTCATGCCTCCGAATGTAGGTCTTCTGCCGCCCAGCTGGGTCCCGGCGAGTAGCTAATTACCAGCAGACACCAATATAGGCTTCCACAGTAATGTCAAGCAGCCAGGTTTGCCCACAACAGCCGCAACAGACTCAAACAATCAAACAGAGTCGAATAATAGACTTACTCTTCTTGGTCTTCACGCCCATTGCGCGGGCAACACCCTCCCAGTTGGTCTCTGGCTTGCTCTCCATGTTCGCCACGTAGGCGAACAGAAACGTGAGGTCCGTTTCCGTGACCTCCTTGCCGTTGTATTTGAAGGCGGCGATGTCGCCCTCACCGGCCTTGGCCGAGGACTTTTTGACACCGACCGCGGGCATTGTGTATGTGGGCTCTTCTGCGACACGGTTAGCTAGGGGTCCTGACCGGTCCACGCTTTCCAACTGAAGCGGGCTCCAGCATGAGGGAAAATGGAAATGTCTCGAGGCGACACGGGATGAATGGGCAACATGGGATCGAGAGTTGGGACGCTAGGGACAGCATACTTACTTATATTTTGAGCGCGAGTTGGTCTTCTTGATGCTGCTTGTGGGATGCGTTGTCAGCCAAGAGGTTCTGTGTCATGATGGGGGAAAGTAAATCAAGTGCGCGCAGGCCAGCGACCTGCTTGAACGCAACCTTCGCCACGACGTCGACAGCGACGGGGTGATCAAAAAGCGACGATGTTGGTGATGGGACGAGGGAGTGATTAACTTACTTTGTCTGTGATGACGACGTTGCCTCGGCGAGGGCCAGAAGTTGTGATGCTGTTGTCGTGGTGAAGAAGGTTGGAGGAGAAAAGGTTCGAGGGAGGAGGAAGGTGGGGGAGAAAAGGTGGTAATGTGCGGGGGGGGGGAAGCCAGAAGGGTGCGAAGGGGGTGCGTGTTCCGGTCCTCGGCCACGGGGCAGGTACGGAACGTGCGGGTCGAAACACGTAAATGGAGATTTATTTTTCGGCGACTCCGAAATTTCGCATGGTGAAATGCTGTGAGCGCATCGGAGATACCCAGAACAAGTTCCCCTCGGGGATGGTACATGCCGGCGGTGCCACGACACCAGACGGGCCCCTTCTCGGAGGCGGCCTCACAGCTCCTGTCCCGTCACTCATGTGACACCCTGCATCAGACATCAACAAGACATTTACGTGATATGCGGAGGACGTCTTCCCTTTATGCTAACCAGTATGATACTATACATTTGACATCAGCAACCTGTCTATGGGATGTCTACGGAGGGATTACTTCTCAATGCTGGACATATAGTTCAGGGGTCTTCACCCCAACCACATATCCAGCACCACGCTCAGCACGACTCACCTATGACTAATCATAAGACCTGGTTATTATCACATGCCATTTGAGCTGTTATATCAAGTATTCAAGTGTCAATTTGCATAAGACTGTGTTTCCTTGCTTCGAGTTCCTATATGCGTCTGGTCGCCACTAGAGGGCCAAGGCTTTGTTTACCTCACTCAGGAGAACCCTAACCCTGGCCCTCTTCACTGCTGTGCCCGAGTCCCCGGGCTCTACTCCTCTGAATGTTTTGGCCACACATGATGGAGCACTTTTGTGTTTCCTGGGCTCCAATGTGCGAGTTTCAGTCACAGAACCCCAGAAGCGTGTTTAGCCACGTCTTTCTCTACGGTCTGAAATTCCCACTGTGCCACTGCTCCATTCAACCAAGGCGCTGCTATTCACGGCTGGCATCAATAAGGAACAATACTAGTAGTTACGGACTGTCAGCGCGACACCTGACTGCTATTGTCTTCCTACGAGCCACGTGCATTCCTCAGCGAGGCACTGCAGAGAAGTCATTTATTATCCGACACTAGCCATGGACAGGGTCTAGTATGTTAGCGGTGCCGTTGCGCTCCGCATAGCCCATAACCCTGACGATCACGGACCTTGGTGTTCTTGACTTGGTTGTGTCTTGACTTTTCAGCAAGACATAGACATGATAGTAAAAGCGAGCCACGCTTCATTGAAGATGCAGTGACTGCCTTCTTGAGCCAGCCCAGCATGGTCAAAGACACAGTCACATGGATACAATCCCGAGGCAAAAAGCCAAATGCTGTTGCCCAGATAAGTAAGGTAAGGATGAGCATTAAGGATGTGAAAAGTCCGGCTGAAATCGTCTGAAGTTCCAGCTCCCACGACATCGGACGAGCTGTCTCCCACATGACTTGGACTAACCATGGGCTCTCTCCTGTAACTTGTGGGCTTGAAAAGGGAGCTCAAGCTTTTCCCCGGATTGCAGCCAAGGAACCTGACCCTTCCCAGCCTTTCTTCTGTTTTATCTGTGCCCAAATCCTGCAATCGAGAGCCAGGAACCCAACTTCCCTTCCAACACTCGAAAACTCCTGGTTGACGACTCCATCAACTGCAACAAGGATTTCACTACAGGTCAGTGAGTCTGGGCCCGCCTTTCTGCCTCGTTGCCACTGGAAATGAGGAAGATGTTACAGGCTGTGATATCATCCCTTTGTCATCACTGAGCCTGCAGCTATTGTCGGGCCGACCGTGTCGCGGACGTGTCCCAATTGAAACCGGACTGCTCTTTATCCTCCTCAACCTTGAACCTTCGTCCTCTTACTCTCTGACCACAACCCTCATCTAGAGCACCTTGTGCAGCCCGCAGATTGCAACCAAGCTACGCTCAGGTAAGCAGCACTGTCTCCTGGTCTTGCTCCCGGTTCTCGCAGTCCTGGGCTCTTCTGCATCTTCGCGTTCAGTCCTGGTTTTCTGAAGTCGGTTCCCGATCCTGATTGTCTTTGAGCCTGGTTGTCCAGCCGTGGGTCTTCATCCTTCTCCATCCATCTCCTCCTCCTTCCTCCTCTGCTTCTACCTCCCCTCAATCTCGCAATCCAACTCATTCCTTGGATCTCCCCAAGATCAAAGCTACGGACATACCCAGAACCTTGCAAGGTATTTCCTCCCTTCATCGTTGTTCATTGCTTGTCCTGGAGTAAGAGTTCCTTGACGATCAAACTGCGACCGGCTCTCGAGCTGGTCGGCTGTGATCCCTTTCTTTTCGATCTTCCACCACCACATACTCATTCCTTAGATCGTGACGATCCGCGACGGTCCGGCTAATGTCCTTCATTTGACCGACAAGCAGATAATTCCAAGCTTTACCGACAAGATGCCTCCTCAGGATATCGAAGCCCAGTTCAAGTTCCTGCTGTGCTGTGTCAAGCACTCTTCGGCCGGCAAGGTAAGAGAGACTTGCTCACGCACCCCTTCCATCAGTCACATAACTCTGAATGAGTCGATCTAACCGCTGATTCTGCCTCACATCTCAGGTCAATTTCGATGCTGTTGCCAGTGAGCTGGACATCGTTAGCAAGGCAGCTGCGTAAGTGTCTTCCTTACCTATCTCATCCTCCCTCTCACACATCACAACACTTATCAATTGACCACAACATCACTCATCATCATCATCATCATCATCATCATCATCAAACCAGCCAATCGGTTCACCATCCCCTTCTAACCTTGATCCACACGCACATATAGTGCCAAGCGCTACGAGCGCCTCCTCAAAGCACACGGCATCACCATCGCCACTCCCCGCAAGGGAGCTCAGGGCAACAACGACGGCGGCGAGGGCGACACTCCGGCCTCGCGCAAGCGGAAGCGCGCTACTGCCGCCAAGCGTGAGAATGGCGCCAACAACAACGACTCGGACGAGGACGGCACGCCCGTCAAGAAGGAGCGCCGCGCCGCGGTCAAGAAAGAGCGCGGTGTCAAGAAAGAGGAGTCGCCCGACGACGACGACGACGATAAGGTCAAGACTGAGCAGGTCGAGGATCCCGAGGAGACTGAGGGTTCGTTCATTATTGCACATGCACATGCACATGTACATGCATTTGGTGATATTCTGCGCAACGCTCCTGTTCTTCCTTCTCTTCCTGAGGCTGAGGCAGCTGTTGCACCGCGGGGACACGTCAGTCACCGCCACAGTCAGAAACCAGATGGTGATGGCGACAGTGGCGAAGACTACTGTGTCGTCGTCCGCGAGCGACCTGCGAGGTCGAGGGTGCCGGTTTCGATTTCCGTTCCCGTCCCTGTGCCCGCTACTAGGATCCTGGTCCCGGTACCTGACGGTCACGGCTACGGGCATGGTTACGGAACGGCGCTGTCGACGCCCCATTTTGGGATATCGCGATGCCCTCTATGCTTGTCATGGTGCTAACGTCAGTTTTCCTTCACAGAGGAGTTCATCTCGGAGTAAGCCCTCGTCCGAGGCTTAGCAGAGAGCGTCTGGAGGGGAGGATCTTTTTGGAATGGGACGGTACGGATGGCGATCGTATCTACGCGGGACAGAATGGCTACACGGGTATCTACGGGGAGGTGGTTTCTGGGGTCTCTTAGTTCGGGGGTGGCAGCAGGCGACTGGGGGAGGAAGTCTGCTTAGGGGTAGAGAACAATGGGTGATCTGCGACCTTCTTTTCCTGCCTCTGATGCCGTGATCGGTCTAAGTGTGTTTGTTTGCATCTGTGTTTGGCATCTGCTTGCCAGAGCTGGCATCCTTCCCAGTGTGCAAGCGCAAGAGGTTTAGCAACAGCGCAAATTCGGTGCTGTATGGACCTGGCAGAGAGAAAAGGCAAGCCAACAAAAACTGTCATGCACACTCAGACTCTAAGCTATTGATTCGTAGGGAAACAACACGTAGCTGACGTTTGCGTTCGTTTGCTGTTCCCGTTTGGAGAAAGCTGCCCAGACAACCTTCCAAGCTACTGAGCATGCTCCTCAGAAAACAATACTGCCATCAAGCAAGCTGAGGACCTTGCAAACTCGTAGTGCAACTCAGATGGGTCATCGACAACCCCATGGATAGTCCATATATCGTCCGATCCTTCCTTTCATACTTGCTGACAACGTCCTCATCCAGCTCATCTACGTCTTGAGACGGCATAAGACACGGAATGCCCTTGGTGCTGGAGCCGTTGCGAGGAATCCACGCTTGTGATGCGGCAAAAACCATCATTACACCCTTCACCAATGCCTCGACCACCGGGATGCTGCTGATCTATATTCCTAAGCGGAGCTATGGCCTGCGCGAGGGCATCATCAGCTCTTAGTCTCCGTTGGCTGCTTTTCAGCCTTGACAGCTTCTTATATATATGTATCCTTGAAATGTGACGTTATCCGGCCTCTTTCCTTAGCTCTCCCCGACCTCCGCCATAAGATCCGGACGATCGCCCTCGTCCCCCCTTCAACCTTCCCCATGGCGGTAGGCCGCTCTACACCACCGTGACCACCATCACTACGAGCCCGGACTACCAAGCCCCGCCTTCAGAGCCAGCACTCACCTTGCCGCATCTGGAAGGCTCACGACCTCGCCTACGCGGCCCTGTGGCAGTGGGCGAAGAGATGCGATCCCGGGCTCTTCGAGGTGCTGCCTCGCCGCGGCCCGAGCTTCATCAGAGCCACCTACGGCGAGCTCAGCTGGGCGACCAGCAATTTTGAACGCGGCCGAGAGATTGAAGCCCACCTGCGGTGGTTGGTCGACCTCCGAAACTATGTCGCGCATCCTTGCGCCCTCGCCCTGCATGGCGAACCTCGGGGGTACGACTCATACCTCCGGGTCGCCGAAAGCTGTGCGAGCGACTCGGAGACGAGCCGCGGCTTCGAAAAGTTCGGAGAATCAGAGAGGATTGGCGGCCGCGGCCAAAGCAACCGCACAGCTTGTGTCGAGTCAGATGCTACCTGCACAACCGGCCAAACTAGAAGAACCGCCGGGACCTTGGCTATACCTTGACCGAGAGACTCAACCGACAGAAGGTTGAGTACCTGGAACTCGACAGTACAGGACCGTGTACACCTCCACCGGGGTTTTAAACGTTACGGCGATACAAGCCCCACCCACTAACCAAAATAGGTCAACTATTACGTCATCCAGCTCTACCGAAATCTCTAATCATCTAATTAATCCGTACAAGGTCACTCTCCTAGCAATTTCTATTGTAAAGTACCTCGAAGTCAAGCCAGTTATTTTCTCTACCCATATGTATGCTATTCGCTCCACTGTCGTCAACACATCGACCTTCGCATCTTCA